>CATIWK010019805.1:0-18293 GCA_949634005.1 Mallotus japonicus | reverse complement strand
TCTTTATTTTTCACTTCTCTTCCTTTTTATTTTATTTTTTTATTTTTTCTTATTTCATGTTATCCTTATTTTTTAATTTTCATTTCTTTTTTTTATTTTTTATTATATGTTATCCTTATTTTTTTTATTTTTAATTTTCTCTCATTTTATTTTTTTCTTATTTTCTTATTTTCTGTTATCCTTATTTTTTCTTTTTTTTTTTTTGGTTTTGGGTATGCTCTATTTTAGAGATTATAGTTAACATATTTAAATTATATAACTTATATTAGTTTTAATAAATAATTAAAGTTTCAAATATCCTAGGAAAATATTTTGAAATATAAATTTGTATGTTTATATATATATTAGGCTGATATTATTTTATTCATTTTATACATGAAAAATAAACCAAAATATACAAATAAGAAAATAGAAATAAATGAAAAATATTTCAAGTTTTATGCATTTGAAAAAAGATGGGCACTTGGATTCAAATTAATTGAATTGAATATAATTATATTTGAAATTTATAATTGTATTTATGAGTTTGAGATACCATTTTTAATTTTCAGATACTGTTTTGAATTTCTGATGTTGTTTTGAGTTTCATATTCGAATAATATTAAAAAAATATACTATTTTTATTGTATCATATACGAATAATATTTGGAAAATATATTGTATTTATGAGTTTGAGATACCGTTTTTAATTTTCCGATATTGTTTTGAGTTTCAGATACAAGTAATATTCTAGAAAATATACTATTTTGATTGTATCATATACGAATATTATTCGGAAAATATATTGTTTTTAAGTATCATTCTTTATTAACTCTTAAACTTGTTGTGTAACATAAATTTATACTATTTTGAGTTTCAGATACGAATAATATTCGGAAAATATACTGTTTTTAAGAAAATATACTTTTGGTTGGAGGAAAATATTTGAATAATATTCAGATAATATACTATTTTTAGTATCGGATACGATTTTGAAGTTTTACATACATATAATATTCAAATAGTATACTGTATTTATGAGTTTGTGATGCGAACTAGGTTTATCTAATAAACAAAACCCGCAACAATCTATTGATACCCACACCTTAGATCGTCCAAGAAACAAGTTGGGTGGAAACTAGAACCCTTAATTATCTAACAACTAAGAACTCCAGTTATCAGGAAGTCGCCACAATTAGATATGGATGTTCTAATTGATAAGACAAGTGAACTATCAAACAACTTATTTTGTGTAGAAAGTTCAAAGAATAAAACTCCGAGTAATTTAAAGGAAAATTCATCACTTTGATTTAATTGATGAAAAGATCTGCCAAATAGGCTACAAAATAAACTATTTATAAGAATTATTAACCTTAAACCTATACTAAAACAAATCCTTAAAAGATAAGGATAATAAACTCCTAAAAGATAAGAAAAACAAGTCCTTAAAGATAAGGAATTATTTTGCTTGCAAACTAAGTTAAAGAAAAGTATTCCTAACTAAAAACAAACACTTAAAATTCTGTTTTGGACTTAAACACTTCCAAATTCGTATTTAGCACTAAGTGGGCTAAAAAACACATATTTGGGCTTAGAACAAGTGTAGCTACTCCTTTGGGCTTAATGCATCCAAATTAGACCCAATAACATTACTTGGGCCTAAGTCTTCAATTTGGACCAATTGAATAAGCTTTGACCAGAATTAACTCCATATGCTCTAAATGGATCAGATTCATTCAGATTTGTACTTTGAGCCCATATTGCTTGATTTAGCTTATGTAAAGCTTCCTTTATCTTCTTAGCACATGCCCATGTGATTGGACCTCCATTATAAGTCAAAGGGTATTTAATCCTTGTTGAATAAGGATTACTTGTTATATCTTGAATCCTTGTTGGATTAGGATTTCTTTTAACATCTTGAATCCTTGTAGGATTAGGATTTCTTTTGACACCTTAAATCCTTGTAGGATTAGGATTCCTTGTGACACCTTAAATCCTTATAGGATTAGGATTCCATGTCATACTAGGATGCTCATCATTCCCCCTTTCCTCAAAATGATTCGTCCTCGAATCATGGCCATCTTCTAATGTTGATAAATCTAGAATTCCTCCAGGGTTAAACACTAACTCTTTGATTGAAAATTTCTCCTTTATAGTAAGGATCCACAAAAGCAGCTTCAAAATAACTTGAACTTGATTGCACACTTGGAATAAAGAACTTAAATTCACAAACTTGTAAGAATTGTATTCTTGTGGCCTCCTTTTATACTTAAAACATGAATATCTTATGTTCTTTTTGCAATGAATGAAGACTCCATAGATTCCCTTGTAGGAGTAAGATACTTCAACAACGTCATCAAATGGATCTTAATATGGAATGAAATTCTGCCAAAGAACTTTCAAAACACTAGAAAAACAAAGATTAAAATTGGTAGTATAATCATGATGAATAACCAACTCTTTATTTTTCTTGATACTCTCAATCTCTAGCTTTTTCTCTTCACTCATGCCTTGCTTGTTTTCTCTCACCAAGTGTTTCCCATTTTCCTCACTTTGCTCATTTAACTCAATTTTAACACTTAGCTCACTTTTTTCTTTTCTCTCAATTTTATTGGTTTCCCTCCCCAAAATTTTCCCACTTAAAGATTTTCTTCAATTTTCTGTGTAATGCACAAATCTTGAAAAATTGCCATTGGAGGTAAAATTTCAAGTTGGCGCTCTTTCTCTTTATTCTTCTCCTTAACTTGTCTTTCAACCAAATCTATTGTTTCAACACTTTCATTCTTCTCAAATTCACATTCTAATTTGGATTCCTCATACACAACCACTACTTTTTCACACTTCTCTTCACTAACAATGCTCTCCTCCATAGTTTCATCACATAATTGATACTCATGTTTCTCCTCATGATCACTCAACACTATTTCAACATTAGCAACACTCTCACTATCAACTTTATTACTCCAACTCTCTCTCTCCAAAGCAAGTGAAATTATATTCTTCAAAGACAAAAAAGGTTACAATTGTAATACTAACCTAAAATCTTGTCTAATTTCACTCTTAAGCCCGCTTATGAATCTTTCAATTTTCTGCCCTTCAGAAATCACTTGCAATCATAAACAACTTATACTTTCGAGCATAATCTTCAACACTTAATTCATCTCCTTGTTTAAGTCTTTGCAATTTAAGATAGAATTTATCCCTAACATCAGGAGGAATAAAATTTCTTGTCATTAACCTCTTCATTAATTCCCAATTTCTAACCTCACTATTCCCATTCTCTTTCAACAATGCCATCAAATCTTTCCACCAAAAATAAGCACGACCTCTGAATTGGTGAGAAGCAAGTCTACACTTTTGCACCTCACTATATTTTTCACATTCAAACACATCCTCTACTTTTTGTACCCATCTCAAATAAGCATCAGGGTCATTCACAATGCAAAATAAAGGAACCTCCATAATGATATAAATTCGAGCTCAATAGCCTCAATTTTGAAAATTTGGATGAATTTGGCAAGTTTGGATGAATCTGGCAAGTTTGGGTGATCAAAATAAGAAAATCAAGTTTAATTCGCACAAAAATAAATGAAATAGGAGCAAAAACGAATTTAACCTAAAAAGATGAGGAAAAGGAATTATAGATAAGACAAAGGAGTTGTAGATAAGGAAAAGAATTTGTAGAGAAGGAAAAGGAGTTGTCTAATCCTTTAGGACAAAGAAAAGCTTTAAGATAAGATAAGGATTAGGATAAAACAAAATATGACTAAACCTAGCAAGATAAGGATAATATCTACTCAAGATTTGATCTTATCCACAAAGATATTCCTAATAAACAAGGGAAAAAAGAATTTACAAATAAAGAACCAAGAAAAACTAATTTGAACTTCCAAAATTCAAG
Organism: Mallotus japonicus; assembly: GCA_949634005.1. Lineage (NCBI taxonomy): Eukaryota > Viridiplantae > Streptophyta > Magnoliopsida > Malpighiales > Euphorbiaceae > Mallotus > Mallotus japonicus. Next base: position 14,413 of record CATIWK010019805.1, on the reverse strand, counting down.
ATTTATGATCTTGAATCAAGATTTGAACAAAGAACTTAAAGAAACTTAAAGATTCCAATGAATTTGATCAAGAAAATCAAGAAAACAACCAAAGAAAGTTAAAGAAATCAAGAAAATCAAGAATATAATTCAAGAAAATCAAAGAATTCAAGAAGATGTGCCAGAACTTGAAAGATTTTAAAGAAACGACCAAATTCTTCTTTCTTTTCTTTTCTTTTTTTTTCTTTTCTTTTTTCTTTTTTTTTTTTTGTTCTTTTTTTTATATGGCCAAAACTTGATGCAAAACTTTAAAGAAACAACTAAATGAAATTAAAGATGATAAGGAAGGATGCAAAAAATGAATTTGAACAAAATAATACAAGAATGTTGATGAAACTAATGAGAAGGGGTAGAAGAAAAGAACACAAAGAATGATAAACAAACTAAAACAAAAAAGGGATATGTAACCTGATTCTTAAAGCTAAAGCTCTAATACCGAACTGATGCGAACTAGGTTTATCTAACAAACAAAACCCGCAACAATCTATTGATACCCACACCTTAGATCGTCTAAGAAATAAGTTGGGTGGCTAACAACTAAGAACTCTAGTTATCAGGAAGTCACCACAATTAGATATAGATGTTCTAATTGATAAGACAAGAGAACTATCAAACAACCTATTTTGTTTAGAAAGTTCAAAGAATAAAACTCCAAGTAATTTGAAGAAAAATTCGTCACTTTGATTTAAGTGATGAAAAAGATCTGCCAAATAGGCTACAAAATAAACTATTTATAAGAATTATTAACCCTAACCTAATATAAAACAAATCCTTAAAAGATAAGGATAATAAACCCCTAAAAGATAGGAAAACAAGTCCTTAAAGATAAGGAACTATTTTTCTTGCAAACTAAGCTAAAGAAAAGTAATTCTAACTAAAAACAAACACATCTAAAATTTTTTTGGATAAGGAATACATCCAAATTCGTTTTTAGTACTACTTGGACTAAATAACACATAGTTGGGCATCATCTTAGGCTTGGAACAAGTGTAGCTACTCCTTTGGGCTTAATGCATCCAAATTGGACCCCTATCATAAGTCAAAGGGTCTTCAATCCTTGTTGAATAAGGATTCCTTGTTACATCTTGAATCCTTGTTGAATAAGGATTCCTTGTTACATCTTGAATCCTTGTTAAATAAGGATTCTTTGTTACATCTTGAATCCTTATTGGATTAGGATTCCTTATGACACCTTGAATCCTTGTAGGATTAGGATTCCATGTCATACTAGGATTCTCATCATCAGGGCACACAGGCCAAATGACGACCATCTACTGGATTTTCATTTGTTATTGTTGGTTGGAGGGTATGCCTGAATAAGCCACGTAGATTGGAGTCGCCACCCGACTTAAATATAGAAGAAGTGAAAAATCACTTCCATAACCAGAGAATCCGGCTTCGGGGGGTAGGTGTTAGTTATCATGTTTCTTATTATACATGTTGCTTATTTATTCACTACTTTAACTAATTTTGGTTTTATGATGCGTTTTTACCATACTCAGGCATTGGTCAGTTTAAATTGGAAATAAAGCGTGGGATAGTTGGATTGACAAGCATATATCATAGAATAAATGAACAAGCAAGCATCCACCAGGCAAATGATCATGTAGGCAAGTAAGCACATAGCACACAAGCATGCAAGAAATAATAAAAATAAGCAAACAAATAAGCAAAATAAAAACGGGGAAAGGGATTAAGGATTACAACCCAAGAAAATGCCTATTCTAATAAATACATCGAAAATAAAAATAAAAGGAGAATTGGGATTAAGGATTACATTGCCTTGGAAAAGCCTATTCTATTAGTTACATTAAAATAAATAAAAAGGGAATAAAAATTATATTCTAATAAAACCTACAAAACAAATGTTAGTTTTCATACACATGCAAGCGCACATCACATATAGGACAATTTAATATATTCATTCATTCACAATTGGAATAATAAATAAAGGAATAATTAAACACATAAGCAAACAAGGATGCTAATGTATGCATGATGCAAGATTTTGGAAATTGGGCACTTTAATGTGAAGTCATCATTTTTATTATGTAAAAGGGGATTTTCATGGTGAGATAAATATGAAGAAATTAAAAATGGAAAAATGCAAATAAAATAATAATGATGATAAAGATATTATTCTCACCATAAAAATTTTAACTTTATGATAAGAATAATAAGTTTATCAAAGAAAATAATAAAAATGACAAGGATAATAAATATCCAATAAAAATAATAATAATGTAATTGAAATAATAAGAGGATGATAAAAATATTATTTTCACCATAAAGATAGGAGCTTTATGATAAAAGTAATAAATTCATCAAGGAAAGCAATAAAAATAATAAAGACATGATTAATATGATAAAAATAATAAAGTGCAGAATTAAAAGTAAACAATGTGGTAGGGATGTCATTTCCACCACAAAAATATCTCCTTTATGATAAAAATAACAACTTTACCCCTAAAAGGCATAAAAGCAATAAAAATCACAAAAATGCAATAAAAATAATAAAAATACAGCAATATTAATATAAATAAATAAAAGTACAGAAATTAATAAATTAAAATGATAAAAATGATATTTTTATCATAGAAACATGAACTTTATGATAAAAAAAAAAACCAAATTTGCCATAAAAAGCATATATATGAAAAAAAATAGCAAAATATAATAAAAATGCAGAAATAAATATTCAAATAATTAAAAATGAGAGAAATAAAAATATTAAAATGATAAAGGTGATATTTTTACCATAAAAACATAAACTTTATAATAAAAATACCAAATTTATCATGAAAAGCATAAATACAATAAAATTTTTAAAAAGCACTAAAAATAAAAAAAAAATACAGAAATGAATGCATAAATAAATAAACATGGCAGTAGCAATATTTAAAAATAATAAAGATAATATTTTCACCATAAAATGTAAACTTTATGATAAAAATACCAAATTTACTATTAAAAGCATAAAATCAACAAAATAGAAAAAAGGCAATAAAATAAATAAAATTCAGAAATAACTAAATAAATAAATAAATATGGCAGAAATAAAATAATAAAAATAATAAAAATCGCATTTCTACCATAAAAATGTGAACTTTATGATAAAAGGGCCAAATTTACTATAAAAGGCATAAATGAAATAAAAATTGCAAAAATACCACAAAATAATAAAAATATAGACATAAATATGCAAATAAATTAAAAATACAGAAATGAAAATATTAAAATGGTAAAGATAGCATTTCCACCATAAAAATGGAGATTTTATGATAAAAATGTCATTTTTACCACAAAGCATAAATACTACAAAAATTGATAAAAATACAATAAAAATGAGGAAAAATACAGAAAAATAATAAAAATACTGTAGAAATTAAAATAAAATAAAATGATACAAAAATGATAATAAAAATGCTAACTTCACACGAAAATACCCATTTTTACTTAAATGGAGAAAAAAGATGCAAAAATAATAATAATAAATGTAAAATAAATGCAAACACTCCCGAATTCAATCCGAACTTCCTTCTCCTTCTGCATATCTTATTCACAAACTTCAAATCATCATAAAAATCACAACTTTATCACAATAATAAATATTTACGATAAAATAAATAAAAATGCAAAAATGATGAAAAAATGATAGAAATAAGATGAATAAGATAATAAAAATGCAATTTTTGATTAGAAAATGATTAGGAAATCCTCAGAGGGACTGAGTTATTACCCTTGATGCGTGCTTTGATAAAGATGTGGTTTTGTTTGGTTTAGGTGGTCTAAACCTAGCGAGAGAAAATAATTTTGGTTGAGTGTTTTTATTAGATGGGTACTCCAAATGCTTTAGGAGTGAAGAAAAATGAGGGAGAGAGTGCTGGAACGATAGGTTTCTCCCTCTAGAATCTTCTGCCTCATAAAATGTGCCCTCCTCCTTTAAGAGGAGAAAAAAAATATTTTTTTATATGTGGGTCAAGTGACCCACGCTTTTGGGTATGACCCACGCGCGTGGGTCATGTGACCCATGCAAGGGTATTTGGGTCATTTTGACCCACAGATTGGGTTGAATGACCCACACTCATAGGTCATCAACCCAAGTTCATGGGTGGACTCGTCCCCATGGGCTTTTTCTTACTTTTTGGTCTCTTTTCAGGCCCAGGTTGGCTCTCTTTTGGATTTTTGGTTGCTTTTGGTATATTTTGGGTTTCTTTTAGGTTTCTTTTGGGTTTCCTCTCGATCTAAGCACGCTCGAGAAAACTTCCGAAGGAGTTTTCCCCCTGTCTGACTGACAGGATTCCTTCATCTTCGGATTTTTAGGGGAACGGTCAAAATTTGGGTATCAACATTGATGTTTGTATATGTTGCTTACTGTTTAGCTATGTGTAAAATGAAAAATGGATCTATGGGAAAGGAAATCTTCATGTTATGAAGGGTTATGCAAGTGAAGATTTTAAGATCTCACCCTATTTAAGGCTTATGCTCACCACATATGAAAGTTGCATAACCGTTTCCTTACAAGCACTGCTTCGAATTATACATCATAATAGGTATTCTGCCATTTTCCACTACATTTATTTAAGAATTTAAAATAGCTGCTTACATTGAACTTTTTCTCTGACCAGTTGATAGCTTTGCGTTCTACCCCTGCTCCTAAGGTTCATGTACTCTCTGAAGAAGTCATGGATGACCTTGAGGTATATTCTATTTTATTTGTCTATTCAAAACCAAATATCATTGTCAAATTCATTATTCTTTCATCTTTTTAATCATGCAATTTTTAATTTCACAGGCAATGAAGCTCAAAATTGTTAAGGACATATAAGTAGGTCATTGTCCAACCATCCTTGATATCAGGGAGATACTTCTTCACCTCTTTATACATTCAACCTTTTTTTTTTCTTTCATTTCTCATCTGAGCTATAAATTTCAGGTACTTTTCATATAGAGGGAAGAATGGCACTCTAGTTACCTTACTACCTCATCCTTCCTGCTCTATTCCCAAAGAAGGTCCTCCACTTCCTTACCTTGATTCTTCAGTAAAGGACCTTATTTTTCTGAGAGATTGCAAAGCTGCACCATCCCATCCCAAGTCCTGGGTATGCCCTTCCAAAGAGTGGAATAGAGGGGTTGACAAGCTTAGACCCTAATGCAACCTCACATGGATGCCCTCGCCATTACCAAACTGATTAAAATGACAATAAAGCCAATCATTTACCAAACTTCCCTTCTTTCTGCAGCACTCTGGTTTTGGTCTCCTACCTGTAACTATTTTGTCTTCCCCTTCGGGCATATGACCATTACTTTGTTAGATGTCCTTATGATGACGGGTTTTCCTATCCTAGGGGATGATGTCATTTGCCTGATTGATGAGTCCAAGTATACATATACTGATATGTCCTCTAGGACTTTTGACTCATACCCAAAAGTAATTTCATATTACTTATCTTCCTCTGATCCCCCTACTATTGATAAGCATATAGCCTTTATTTGGGTTTTGATTTGCAAATACATTTTCTTCCCTGCTTCTACCAGGCCTAGCGTTGAGTATATTCTGCTAGCTAAAGCATTAGCACACGGGGACTATTTAGCTTTGGGGTGCATCTTTCTAGGTAGCCTGCATTCTAATCTGAGAAAAAGTGTCACAAATGATCCTTTTCATTACTTAGGTAGGGGAGCTTGGTTTCTGCAATCTTGGCTCCTAGCTTATTTTCCTGAGTTTAATGATGATACATCAGCTCCTAGTGTCCTATCCCTTGTTGACATTGGTGGTTCTCTCATCTCTTTTGTATGCTCCTAAAAACATGAGAAGCTTCTTTCCTTTTTTTTTATACAGTCAAAGAATAGGGATAAATTAAGTTATCTTTGTTTGAGAGCCCCATCGACAAGCCTAGGTGGCTACATCATTTTATTGCATTCTCAGATTTAGTCCACCAATAGGTCTTATATAGAGTTACTTCCCTTAGACCTTTCATCTTAGAAGGAAAAAATGCATTCTGTCAGATAGTGGCCTTCCACATACTGCCATTCCTTTGAGTTTTATCTGCCATTCTTATGCAGCCACCAGTTTAGTCTTGAACCTTGTATCCTTCCTCCTTCCCTAAATTCCCACATCATTCCCCTTTTCGGTGTGGATCTTTAATCTTGTTCTAGGGAGGTGATAGCAGATATCCAGAGGGAATTGAGTCTCCTCTCATACTTTATTACTACCATGGATCCCATTGATGCTAAGAGTTACCAGCAATGGTGGGAAGATAAATATAAGGAGTTAATCAAGTCTGCCTCTAATGAGGACAGAGGTAAACAACTTTATTTATTTTGCTTTCATTTGTTGTCCAACTAACCTACATCATTTTTGCAGTTACTATTACTCCAAGAGAAAAGGATGTTGCAATTTCCTCCAAAGGCAAAAGCAAAGATGCTCTGGAAAGCTCTAAAAAGAGAAAGGCAGTTGCTCCACCTCCTCCTCCAAGCCACAAGTCCTCTAGCCTAAGTGCTTTGCATACTTCCTCCATAGGCAAAAACAAAGCAAGAATTGAAATTGAAGAGATAAAAGATGATGATGAAGAGAGCGACAGCTTAATTCTAGGCTCTAGTAAGTTCTCATCCTACTTTTTTCATTTATATTTTGGTATATTATTTTCTTTTAATCTTACTTATCTTGGGAAAAACAGCTAACACCTTGAGAATGAGGCTCCAACTCTACCTCAAGACCTACTCTCTCTGACAGGGTAGTCTTCTACTGAGGTCGATGCCTCTTTCCGTATGCAGTAAACCACTCCAAGTAAGAAAGTTAGAATACCTTCTCCTCCTCTAGTATCTTCTTAAGTTGTTTCTCCTATTGCTCAGGTTCGAATTTACAACCTTCTTCAACTTCTAAATTTATCTTTAATTAGATTCCCACTAATCATTTTATTATTTCATGCATAAACCCAAGACTTGGTTTTTGATTGATGATGATGACTTATCTCTGGATCTTAGTTTCCTTGACATCCTTCTAGTAACTAAGACCAGCTCATTCCCTGATCAAGAATGAGTTAATAAAGCTAAGGAATCTCTGAAGTCAATTCTTAGCTTGGAGATTACTGGACTATGGGAAATTCAAAGATCCACTTTGCTTGGTGATCTCAACATTCTGGAGCAAAACACCAAGTTAGCAGTTGTTTCTACTTTAAGAGGTCAGGTCATATGGAGCTTTATACATCTTGATGATTCTAGTGCTACACAATTGGATGCCTCTAAGCATTTAAGCCTCTTTCATCAGCAAAAAGAAGACTTATTGACTGAGCAAGCTAAAGTAAAGCATATGAAGATTACTGAAAATGAGGCTAAGGCATCTTTTCATCAAAAGAGCAGGAGATAGCATAATTGAAGGCTAAACTTCAAATCCTTGAGGCTGAGTGAGAAGAATTACTTCATCAGAATAAGATCATGGCTAATGAATACAAAGTTACCACTTTTAAAGTCAAGAATATGGGACAAGCTTTGACTAGTCAGAAAGATGATATTGTGGGATGGATGAAGCAGGAACATGAAGCCATCATAACTAGGCAAAAGTGCCTAGAGATTTAGGACACCCTCAGGGGATTTGACTTTGACTCCTTCTGACTTTTATGACTTTGAACTTGATTTTTATTATGTCGATGATAACCTTCAACTAGGCTATGTGCATTTTATGATGATGGTTCTTTGACCTTTTTTGCCTCAACTCAGCATAGTCAGCATATCCATTTCTGCAAAAAAGAAGAGAAGGCTTGGTGAAGGAGGGTGGGGTTTACCCCTAGCCCCTCCAATGCCTAAGTCAAGATTAGTTTCTTGTAGGAGAGATGTGATTCTCCAAAAATTGTGCCATTGTTGTAAAAGAGTGGTGTTCTCTTGAATGAGAGAATATGTGTCTTCTGTGTCAGAAGAAGAAAAATAAGAGGAAGAAAAAGAAGTTACCTCCACATTTTAGGATTTGAATTTTATAGGAAAAGGTAGTGACATGTGTCAAAAGCCTACTAGTGGAGGTGCTTGGCCAGAGAAGGTTGTTGGCAAGAGCATGGGCTGCATTTAAGGCGGTAGGTGGTGATTGCACAGATCTCGAGGTGAGAGTAAGAAGTCAGACAGGTGGGATTCCTCCCTAGGTACAGCAGTTAGACAAGCAGTCTTTCTCCCTAAGTGCATCAGTCAAAGGGTATGAAGCACTGAAAGATCGAGATCCCTTATAGGCAGTCTTGATAGAAGGAAGAGCTATAGGAGTAGGGGTCAAATGGTCAAAGGTAGCTGACATGTCATGTTGGTTGACTTTGCTTTACATGTGTCATTATGAGATTGGTAAGGGATTTTTCATGTATCATCAGTAGTCCCCCCTAAAGTCCTGAGTAAAGATAAGCGGCACTCAGGCTTGGATAGCATGTGGGCGCTCTTTGAGGTGAGTTGTTTGAGATATTTTACAGGAGCATTCATGCTTAACTAGTAGAGTTACTTCCAGGCGATGGTGAAAAACCTTGATTCTGGGAAGAAATGCCTGACATGGTAGTAGTAGGCAGGAGAGTACCTCACTTCTGGAGGACTTATGTGAAAGTAGGAGGGTTTGATCCCTTTACGATTTGGAGCATGTCCCCCGTGTGGATTTCTAAGACATGGGATGCTTTATCTTGTGGAGGAGTTAATGATCTCCGAGTATGCATGGATAATAGAGAAAATATTGCTCCCAGGTGGAAGGTATAGATTCCTGTGTAGGTAATCTTTAGTAGACAGTCCTGTCAAAAGGATTTGATTCCCTTTTAGGAGATTTAGATCTTTCAATAAATTTTCTGTGAAGAATCTTTAATCCCATGGGAGAGGTAGAAGTCTTGGACTTATTTGCCAGTAGAGGATCCAGGTGTGGTCCTGTATGACCATAGAATGCTAGGCAGTTCTTGAGCCCATCTGTCACTAAATAGATATTTTGTTTGTCTGGTACTGAACAGATATTCTGCATGTCTGGCACTGACTCCTTCTAGCTTTTTCTATCGGCCTTACAGCACAACTCAATGGGACACTTCTACCTGAATGTAATTAGAGGATGTGAGGCAGGACTGAAAACCGCTTGCCATTGTTGAATATTAAAATTTTGGGTGTACCAAACTAGTAGATCACTCTTTTCTATAAGAAGTTAATGGCCTTTTAAAGAGTTATGGCGGTGAGTGACTTAGCTTCTACTCATTTGGTGAAGTAATCAATGATTAGGCGGTCCATGGACCAAATTAGAGCCTGCATGCATTACACTTCTTTATAAAATTCAGTTGCATCCTTCGTCATGATAGGTCGGAGATACCCATGCCTGATTATCAAGTTAGATAGGGCTCGTCCCCCTGTGTAGGTGCTATAGACTCCTTCATGAATTTCCTTCATACGTAATCTGTCCTTTTAAGTATCAAACATCACTATAAAGGCATGTGGAATTCTCTCCTGTACAATTCTACATCTATCATAGTGAACCTGAATGCTCTTATAGGGAGCTTGAGAGCTTCATTTCTGTTAAGAGGGTGTCCTTCCGTCTTCTAGCACTTCACAATTAGGTCTATCCAATAAGGTTGTAGTCCATAAGAAAATATATTATGGGGCTCCATTGTGCTAAACATGCTTATGATTTTTGCTCTCACTTCTTGAGGCAAAGATTTCATCTGTGTGATGGCCATTTTATTAAGGAGATCTGCCAGACTATCCTCCCCTTTGGGTATTCTGACAATGCAGGTAGGAACTTGCTTTTCTTCAAATCTCGCTAAGACCTTTTTCATCTTGTAGAGGTATGCTCCCATTATGCTATCCTTAGCCTAGAATACTCCGTTGATCTGATTCATTATAAATTAGGAGTTGCTATGTGCTTTTAAATTTGAAATACCTATAACTTCAACTAACAAGAGTCCTTTTATCACTACCTCATTCTCAAAGATGTTGTTGGAAATGAGAAAATCAAATTTCGAGATGAACTCAACCACAAACCCTTAGGGCCTTTAAAAACTATCCATGCATCACCTCTTCCATCACTACAGGATCCATCTACATGTAGATGCCACTCGTAAGACAAATGAGTAGAACTGCTGGGATCAAAGACACAGGAAGTTTTCTCTCATGGCTGTCTGTCTTCAGAATCAGACTCATTAAAATTGCATTCGGTGATGAAATCAGGCAAGGCTTGGGCCTCACTAGCTCTTTTTGGTTGGTATCCAGTCCATATCCTCATATTTTAATGGCTCACATCATCATTCAACCTTTAATGAGAGTCTTTAAAGAGTTTGCCCGAGTGGGATGCCAGGCCGGACTACTCCCTGTCAGTCCAAGAGGTAAGCTCGGAACTTTCTCATATCAATCAAGAGGGTATAAGCCTATTTCTCCATTCCATTGCACTTCATTTCAGCCCTCTTCAGCACTCTGCTAACATAATAAATTGGTTTCTGGATTTGATTTCCCTCTCTTATCGATATCGTGCTCACTGCTTGATCTGAGGTGGAAACTCATGAAATCCAAGAAATTTTCTCCGATGATGAAAAAGGAACATTCTCATGACGGTACGCAGCTAGGGCAGTTTTCTTCTCGTCTTCTTTGTTCATATGGATCCGATGGTATATGGACAGGATATCTGCCTATGTAAGGAACTCGAACCCAACAGTTTCATCAACCAGCTTATCAATAGATGGTAACGGAAAGAAATCTTTCGGGCATGCCTAATTCAGGTCTATAAAACTTGTGCACAATCTCCATCTGTCATTCCTCTTCATGTCTAGAACAATGTTGGCTAGCTAGGGCAATAAGTGACCTCTTTGATAAACCCAGCTTCTATTAGCTTATCTGCTTCCTTGTCAATTATTTCTTGCTCATATGGAAAAAGCATTTTTCTGTTGTACCGGAAGTATATCAAGATCCACGTTTGAGTTTATAATTCATCACCCTCGAGCATATACTGAGCATATCACTAGACTTAAAGGCAAGGCTGGACATATGTCGCTTGTGGAACTTCTTACTAGGACTTTAGCCACGATGAGTTCCACCATAGTTGTTCTTTCTATCACTATACATTCTTGTATTCTTCTTGCTTAAATATAGACCATGAACGAAGAGTCGTACATTCAGGATAACCTTCTAGGCAATAGAATTGTATGCTTGATGTTTGCATGAAATTTATCGACTTCTTATGATAAGAAATTTTATATTTAATGAAATCCTCTTAGGGAAATTATGATTCTCAATCAATTGCTTCAGGGAGGATTTCAATGAAGATAGCCTCCTTCACAGAGTATAGTTAACTGATTCTTCTAGCAAAATTCCTACATGGATAACCTCTTTGGGGTAGGATGTCTGTCTGATTCCCTTATGGGAACAATTCATGTCTGTATGATCTCAATAGGGAGGATTTCTATCTGTCTGATTCCATCATGGGATAATTCATAGATGGATGACCTTTCTATGGAGGATTTTTGTACAGGTGCTCATATATGAAGTAATTGAGTTTGTCTTACCTCCGGAGACTTGATTTGTGATCCCCTCATTATTTGGGGGGTTTTGTTTGAGTTCTCCTCTTCTAAAAGATTTGATTTGTGATCCCTTTTTCTCTTGGAGTTTTGTGTGACTTCTCCTCTTCTAGGAGATTTGATGCGTGATCCCTTTTTTTCTTAGGGTTTTGATGTGTGATCCCCTTTTTTCTTGGAGATTTGATGTGTGGTCCCCTTTTTTCTTGGGGGTTTGTTTGATTTCTCCTCTTCTGGGAGATTTGATGTGTGATCCCTTTTTTTCTTGGGGATTTGATGTGTGATCCCCTTTTTTCTTGGGTATTTGATGTATGATCCCTTTTTTTCTTGGGGTTTGATGTGGAAGTTCCAAGCAAGGAGACGATTGTCCTCCCTGTCTATGATGAACGACTAGCGAGGCCTTAACAGATTAAAAATACTTAGGTGTGGTTGTATTTTCAACTTCTTCTTGCATTATTTTATGCTTCGTTTGTTTATGAACATACCCACTAGGGTAGTATGCTGTAAGAGAATACTTCATTTTGAAGAGAATATCCGAACATGATCATATATAAAAGAGATATAGTGGAGGAGAATGCCTTTATTCCGAAGAGAGGCTTAAAGATTATGCCATATAGGTGGAGCAGCCTCAACAGAGATAATTACTTTCTTCATGAGGTAGTATATCAAAGGTTTATAGAGACCAGATAGATAACAAGCTTTCTTCATCTGAATATAATCATATATAAAAGAAACATAACAGAAGAGGATGCCTCTATTTCAAAAATATGTTTAAATATTATGCCATGTGAATAGAGAAGCTTCAATTGAGATAATTCCTTTCTTCAAGAAGTAGTGTGCTATAGATTTGTAAAAACTAGATGGATAACAAGTTTTCTTCACAGCCTACTGAGTAGTAAACTCCTGTCTGCCTGTGTAGCAAATTTCTGCCTGCCAATAAATCTGTAGGTGTGATCACTATTCAGACCTTTTGTGAATTCTTCAACTTTGTCACAGTTAAATTGTTTTCCATTGTTCAAAATGAGTATTTTTGGTAGCCCAAATCGATATACAACATTCTTCTAGAGGAGAATGATAACTTCCTGACTAGTAACTCTAGGTGGTAAACTCCTGCCTGCCAATAAGTCTCAAATCGACATACGGTATTCATTTGGAGGGAGAGGATAACTTCTTGACTAGTGACTCTTATCCAACAATGCCTGTCAAGGTCTTTCGCTGTACCCATTTGATTAGATAATCCATTGTATACAGGAGGCATATACTCCCTCTTAGACCTTTTTCAACGTATCATTTGTTTTTAAAAGAGATAATCATTGTAGATGAAGGTATATGGTATCTTTTTTCATGTAATTTCGCCTCTTGGGTGGTGAATCTTGATGGTCTTAGAGAGGACTTCAAAGCTTCTTTTTAATCTGATGGAAATTCTCGTGTATGAAGTTGCCATATAGGGAATCCACCTTAGACACTGCAATCTTTCTAAGAGAACCTACTTGGAAGGCATACGTTCTAGGTGTCTGATAAGCGTATCTCAATGAGGATATCTGTCCAATCCCAGTAAAGACTAGTTCTGCACATGCCTCTACTTCATTGCTTTTTGGAAATTTCTTTCTTCTATAGCTTATCTTCACTCGAAGTGTGGACTGATATTTTCTAGTTCGAGGAGCATTATTCTCTAGTTTCATGTATGTTTCTCGACTGTCACTCAAATTGTTTTGTCTTTAAAATCCATAAGCACTTGGTAATAACCAGGGAGGATTTCTATCTGAGCACTTTCTTGATAACCAGGGAGGTTTTCTTTCTCCTTGTCCAACTAAAGAGTATTCATACCTTCTTGCCCCCATCAAAAGGAGTTTGAAGAATGACAATGATTTCAAACTAATTGAATCAATATTGGCTGAGCTCTTTCTATCCTCATCAAAGATTATATTCTGAGACCTATTAGCAAATAGGTCAATGATTTCTAAAATTTGAGAAGAAGCCATTCTGATACTTGCTATGTAGAATGACCCATGTAGAAAGACTAAGAGTCTGAGTGATGAAGAATCATGTGTAGATTATCTCCCTTGGGGTAGAATCTATGTAGGTGTGATAGAGATTTCTTATGAAAAGCGAGTTGAGCTCTACTAACTTGATGACACTTCTTGAATTAATCATAAAAGTATATCTCTTCACCCTGTAACCATTAATCACAGTCATTATCACCATAGCATCTGCGTTAGGAGTCTCCAAATGAATAATGCATGTAGGAGCTTCTTTTTCTCAATAGGAGGATTTTCTCCGATCACTAGATGAATAACTCCACTCGTGTTGGTGTCGGCCAGAAGTGCTAGCTGCTTATCTTTTTAGGCCTTGCAGCTCCTATCTTCTTATTATGTGAGGACTATCGAGGAGGGATGCTCCCCTATTTCAGAGAGCTTCTCAAGTGGATTGTCGAATCAGTCTCTCAATTTTTCAGCATCAATTGGTGACATTCGTCTATACCATGATTAACTGACTGGTGGAAGTAGCAATACTTTGTCTGGTCTCAGTTTTTAAAGTTGGAGGGTGAATCTTTCGGCCACTAAACATACTCTCTATCTTTGATCTCTATCAAAACATCCTTTCTGGGAGCATTTGAAGATGCCATACCTTCCTCCCATAGGGAGAAAAGGATCTTCTCAAAGGCCTCATTAGAGATTTGATCGAGAGAGTATGAATACCTCTCTTGGCCCCCTTGGCGGGGTATTGTTCTCTGAAGATTCTTTTCATTGTCAATAACACAAGAATAGTATATATAATCTTAAATTTTAAATGTCATACTTATCAATATGAAAAATTATGCGAAAGATTTACACACATGCAAATAGATGATGTGCAATATGATTTTCAAGAATGTAACT
>CATIWK010019797.1:0-43306 GCA_949634005.1 Mallotus japonicus | reverse complement strand
ATTCAAATTTTCGGCCATCCAATGTTTATTATGATGTGTAAACTCAAGCTTCTTCGCAATTACTTGAGAACTTGGAATAAAGAGGTTTTTGGGCACCTTGATGTTTTGATTTCAAAAGCTAATTAGGATTTGTTGAGGGTTTAAGCTAAGATTGAACATTTAGGTATTTCTGATTCTTTGCATTCTCAGGAGCTTCAAGCTAATGCTGCTCTTTCTCTTCATCTTTCTAGATAAGAAACTTTACTTCGGGATAAAAGCCGGATTCACTGGCTTAAAGAAGGTGATAGGAATTCCAAATTTTTCCATAGTCTTCTGTCTTGTCGCAAAGCTTTCGATGGAATTGGCTCTCTTTTTTATTAACAATGTTTTTATTCAAGAGCAGTCAGTGATTGTGGAGCATGTTATTCAGTTCTTCTCTTCTTTGTTTACCTCTCAGGCTGCTCCAATTGATTATTCGGGTATTTCAGAATTTATTCCTAAGCTTGTGTCTCATGTCGACAATGAAATGCTTCTTTGTATCCCTTCAGTGTCAGATATTAAATCTGTTGTTTTTGCTATGGATCCTTTCAGCGCTCCGGGTCCAGATGGGTTCAATGGTTTTTTCTTTCAGAAATGTTGGGATTTAGTTAAGCATGATTTTTGTGCAGCTGTCAGAAGTTTTTTTACTTTGGGTACCATCATGAGTGGTCTGAATTCGAGTTTCATGATTCTCCTTCCTAAGGTGCATGGAGCAAATTCTATTGATAAATTCAGACCAATTATTTTAAGTAATTTCCTTTTCAAGGTTATTTCCAAAATTATTACAGATCGTCTCTCTTTACTTGCTCCTAAGCTTATTTCTCCTAACCAGTTTGGTTTTATTAGAGGGAGACATATAGAAGATTGTATAGTGGCAGCTTCGGAAAATTTTAATCTTCTCAACTATAGATGCTTTGGTGGTAACATGGCTCTTAAGGTGGATATTCGTAAAGCATTTGATTCTATCGAGTGGGGATTCATTCAGGCAGTGTTATTTTCTTTTGGCTTTTCTAGTCAATTTTGTGAGTGGATTTCTTCTATCCTGCATTCTGCTCGGCTTTCGGTTTTGCTTAATAGATCTCCTAATGGCTATTTCAATTGTTCTACAGGGGTCCGTCAAGGGGACCTGCTCTCTCCCCTTCTATTTTGCCTCACTGAGGAATATCTAAACAGAATGTTAGCTTCCCTTTTTGCTGATAATTCTTTAGTCCCTATGTATGGAGGTAAACGAGTTGCATGTCCCACTCACCTTTTATTTGCGAACGATGTCCTTATTTTTTGCAGAGCTACTAAGTCCAATGTTGATATGTTATCGAAGCTTTTTGCTCATTATAGTGATCTCTCGGGCCAAAGAGTGAATTGGGATAAGTCTAATTTATTCTTAGGTAATTTTATTACTCTCAATCGTGCTACGTCCATTCGTTCTTCTATAGGTGTTCGTAGTGGTGCTATGCCTTTTGTTTATTTAGGAGTTCCTATTTTTTATGGAGCCCCAAAAGCTTGCTGGCACAAGTCTATTACTGACAATATTTTATCGAAATTTGAGGCTTGGAAGGGTAGTACACTCTCTATGGCTGGTAGGTTAGCCTTGATTAACTCTATGGTTTATGGTTCCTTTATTCATTGTTTTACGATTTATAAATGGCCTTCATCTCTTCTCAAATCTCTAGAGAAGTCCATTCGTTACTTCCTTTGGACTGGATCAATTTTTAATAAGAAATTGGTTACAGTAAAATAGGATCAGTATTGTAAGCCTTTGGATGAAGGGGGTGTGGGTTTAAAGAGGTTACATTCTCTTAAAAAGGCTCTTTTAAGCGAGCTTGCTTGGCATTTGGGTGGTACTGATGATTTTGTGTACTTTTTCCTTCGTTCTCGTTACTGGTCTTTCTCCAAGGTGGCAAGACCTTCTCATATTTATTCTTCTATTTGGCCTTCCATAAAGTATATTTATGAAGATTTCCGAACTCATGCTATTTGGTTCCCCTCTAGTAATTCTCAGTTGAGTTTTTGGCACGATAATTTTTTGGGTTCTCCCATTGCTGACCTTATCGACATTCCTTATGCTACTAGGAATCATCTTCAGACTTCTATTTCTGATGTTTACTGGAACGGTGGCTGGCATTTCCCAGATGGTTTTATTAATGCCTACCCTGATATTGTTTCGGAGCTCCAGAATGTGGTGTTTACCAAGGTTGATAAGTTTCTGTGGTCTAATTCTCCTTCAGGCGAGTTCTCTTGTAAGCTTGCTTATAAGTTTTGTCGTCATAAAAGTCCCAACGTTGCTTGGGTAAGGAGTTGTGGAGGCATTTTCTCCCAACTTCTCGCTCTTTTTTGTTTGGAGATTGTTGTTTAATTCTTTACCATTGGATGATATTTTGCAAAGCAGAGGTATGGTTCTGGTGTCGCGTTGTAGACTTTGCTTACATGACAGTGACTCTCTCGCTCATATTTTTGTCTATTGTCCTTACGCTATTGTAGTATGGTCAGCTCTTATGGATTTATTTTCAATTTGGTTCAACTTAGGGACTTGTCCTTTTTCTCTTTTTCGGGAAGCCATGAAAGTCTCTTTTTCTTCTCAGTTGCTTCCCTTGTGGACTGTTGGTCTGGCTGATTTGGTGAGTGCGTAATATTGCCACTTTTAATAATGTTTTTACTCCTATTAATGTTGTTATCCACAAACTCTGTATTTGTATCAAAGAAACAGAGGTGTTCAGAGTTGGCTTCATGAATAATTCTCAACAAGAGTTGCTTACTTTAAGGCGTTTGGGTATTCAGGGCATTTCTCGGCCTGTTCAGCATGTTTTTCCAGTTATCTGGGTTCCTCCGCCTTTAAGATGGGTGAAAATCAACATTGATGGTGCGGCTATCGGTTCTCCTGGTCCAGCGAGTGCTGGCAGAATTTTTCATCTCTCAAATGGTTCAGCCATCTCTTCATTTGCTATTCCTCTTGGTTCTCGTTTTACGCATGAAGCAGAACTCTTTGCTGTCATCTTTGCCATTGAGAAGGCTTGGTATTTGCGTTTGAGTCCGGTATGGTTTGAAAGTGACTCCATTTATGTGGTTCGCCTCCTTTAGTCTCATAGTTCTTTGGTTCCTTGGTATGTCAGGCATCAATGAGAACGTTATCTTCATCTTTTAGATGATTTGTAGCTGTATGTCTCTCACATCTACAGGGAAGGTAATGCTATTGCTGACAAATTATCTTCTATGGCTGTTTCTCTTCGTGATGCTGCTTGGTGGGATTCATATCCTCCCAGTTGTAATTCTCTCATGGCTCATGATGCCATGGGTTTAGAAAATTTTATATTTTCTTGAACTTGGTTGTTTGGCCTTAGTGGTCTGTATTGTTCTCTTTTTAATTCTTTTTCATAATATAGTTGGCTTAGGTGTATGATGTGGGTGCTAAGGGGATGCCAGCCTAGCTGGGATGCCTAGGTGCACCTCTGATTCCTAACCATCTCAATTTCATTAAAAAAAAAACTAATTTCCACCGCAAAATCTCCAGAATTTATTTCTCAAAATCCATGAGGAATTGGGCTTTGGTCCAGTTATGGAAATTGATCAACACAATTTATTATATTTTATAAAAATAGTTCCATAATTTTCTGGACCGGTCCCAATTTCACTGTATTTTCGGGTGGGACCTGCCGTAATCTCACTGGAAAAACACAATACCCGGACAAAAATTTTATACCAAAATGATTCTAATAATTAGTGGAACACAAAAATAGCCTCAAACAATCCAAAATATGTGTTGAAAAATTAAATCTAAAAATAAACCGAAATTACCTAAAAATATTCGCCAAATATTCTACGGATGTAGATCGGGTGAGTGGTTGGTACCAGTAGACTCCTGACGATGAGAGGAACGAAATGGAGCCAACCTCGCTTCCTGAAACCCATCGAAACAGTGCAAAATGGAGGAAGAAGGCTGAATGGTTTTGTGCAATTCTGCATAATTCTGGCATGTTTCTCACAAAACTGAAGCTCTGGAACCAAAAGAATAATGAGACGAGTCTACCGATCAAATTTGAGGTCAATTAGAGTTTGTTTTGGGGTTGAACAAAGAAGAAGAAGAAAAAAAAATTTTGGTCTTGAAATGTAACTTTGCCACACCAAAAATCAAAATCCCGCTGCTCTTTCTTTCAATTCACGCAGGACCACTCCCTTAAATAATGGACACTCCACGTATCCATCACCTGATGGTTCCCTTTTTTTTTTTAACTTATACACACACACACAAATATATATATATATATATATATATATATATATATATATATATATATCAAAACCAATAATAATAATACTAATAATAAAATAAGGTAACAATATTAATAATAATACTAACAAAGACAATAATAATAATAATAGTAATAATAATACTAATAATAATAATAATAATAATAATAATAATAATAATAGTTATAAGAAATATTAATAATAATAATCATAAAAATAATAATATTAATAATTAAATATTTGGGTTATTACATTCTTCCCCCCTTAAGAAAATTCGTCCCTGAATTTTATATCAATAAGAAAACACGTAGGGGTATCGGTTCTGCATATCAACCTCCGCGTCCCAACTGCAATCCTCCATTGCATGGTTGCTCCACAGTACCTTCACTATAGAAATTTCTTTGGTACGTAGTTGGCGAACTTGTTGATCCATTATCACCATTGGGTACTCTTTATAGGTCAAATCTTTGCTGAGCTTCACTGTTTGAAGTTGAAGAACATGTGAAGGATCGGAGATGTACTTCTCAACGTAGAGACATGAAACACTGGATGTATTCGCAACAACTCTGGTGGTAACACCAGTCTGTAAGCCATTTCACTTACCTTTGAGCGAATCTCAAAGGGTCTGATATACCTTGGAGCTAACTTACCATTCTTACCAGACATCATTACTCTCATTGGAGACACCTTGAGAAATACCATGTCTTCAACAAAAATGATACATCCTTCCTCTTAGGATCAGCATAGATTTTCTGTCAACTAAATGCTATCTTCAATCTTTGTTGGACGAGAGGAACTTTCTCGGAAGTCATTTGCACCAATTCTGAGCCTGTCATCTACCTCTCTCCAACTTCCCAACACATAGGTGATCTATACTTCCTTCCATACAATGCTTCATAAAGAGCCATTCCACTACTTGTATGATAACTATTGTTATATGCAAATTCAATCAACGAAAAGTGCAAATCCCATTGACCACCAAAGTCTATCACACACATTCTCAACATGTCTTCTAGTGTCTGGATGGTCCCTTCTGACTGACCATCCGTTTGAGGATGAAATGCCATACTGAAGTCAAGTCTCATACCTAAAGCCTTATATAATTCTTGCCAAAAGACTGAAGTAAAAGTGGCTCCTCTATCAGACACTATACTTTCTGGTACCCCATGGAGGCAAACAATTCGATTGATGTACAACCTTGCTAGCCTATCAGTAGAGTATATCTTCTTAATTGGCAAAAAGTGAACTGACTTGGTTAGTCTATCAACTATCACCCAAATGGTATCATAACCTCTAGTGGTACGAGGTAATCCAGTTACAAAATCCACAGCAATCATAACCACTCTGGAATAGGTAACTGTTGTAACAATCCTGAGGGCCTTTGATGTTTCAATTTCACTTGCTGACAAGTGAGACACTTAGACACAAACTCTGTAACGTCTCTCTTCATCCCGTTCCACTAATATGTATCTTTCAAATCATGATACATTTTGGTAGAACCTGGATGAACACTATAAGCAGAAAAATGTGCCTCTTCCATAATCTCTTTTCTTAGCTCATCTACATCTGGTACACACAATCTAGTACCCAAACGTAGTACACCCTCACTGTCAACAGCAATGTCTCTAGATTGAACTTGCTGAACCTTTGACATTATCTTCTGTAATTATGGGTCTCTTCTCTGAGCTGCCTTAATTCTATCCAAGTACACTGATCGTACTTTGAATTGAGCTAAAATACATTTCTTGGTTACCTTCCATTGTAAACTTTGATTAATCAGTTTATGCATTTCTTTAATGATTGGCCTCCTTTCTGAGCTAATGTGAGCAAGGCTTCCTGCTGACTTTCTACTCAATGCTTCAGCTACCACATTAGCCTTACATGGATGGTAAAGAATGGAGCAATCATAGTCTTTTAAAAGTTCCATCCATCTTCTTTGCCGTAAGTGCAAATCTCTCTGTTGAAAAATATACTTCAAGCTCTTGTGGTTAGTATATATTTCACAAGTTAAACCTTACGATACAAGTAATGCCTCTAAATTTTCAATGCAAACACCACTGTTGCCATTTATAAATCATAAGTAGGATAGTTTTACTCATGCTTCTTCAACTGTCGGGAAGTATAAGCAACCACTCTTCCATTCTGCATCAATACATAACCCAATCCTACTCGAGAGGCATCACAATATACGGTATATCCTTCATTTCCTGAAGGTAAAGTCAACACTGGAGCTGAAGTCAACCTATCCTTAAGCAACTAAAAGTGCTCCTCACACCTATCAGTCCACATAAACTTGGTATTCTTCTAGGTCAACCTTGTTAAAGGTGCGGCAATCTTGGAGAAATCCTTTATAAATCTCCTATAGTAGCCAACTAAACCCAGAAAACTCCTTATCTCAATAACTATTGTAGGTCTCAGCCACTCTGTAATGGCTTCAATCTTTTTAGGATCCACTTGTATACCATCTTCGGATACCATATGGCCTAAGAATGCCACTTGATCTAATCAGAACTCACACTTAGAGAATTTGGCATACAACTAGTGTTCTCTCAAAGTCTGAAGCACCATCCTTAAATGCATAGTATGCTCCTCTTCACTTTTGGAATACACCAAGATATCATCAATAAACTCTATCACAAATCGGTCCAAGAATGGCCTAAACACTATATTCATCAAGTTTATAAAAGCTACTGAGGCATTAGTCAATCCAAAGGACATCACCAAGAATTCATAATGGCCTCCTCTTGTCCACAATGCAGTCTTAGGTATATCTCCACTTCTAATTCTCAACTGATGATACCCTGACCTCAAGTCAATTTTGGAGAAACACTGAGCTCCTTGAAGCTGATAAAAAAAGTCATCAATTCTCAGAAGAGGATACTTGTTCTTGATGGTGACTTTGTTCAATTGTCTATAATCGATAGAAAGTTGGAGACTACTATCTTTCTTCTTCACAAATAACACCGGTGCACCCCAAGGAGGCGTGCTAGGTATAATGAAACCCTTATCAAACAACTCTTGTAACTGTTCTCTTAGCTCCTTTAATTCAGCCGACACCATTCTATAAGGTGGCATAGAGATAGGATCTGTACCAGGTACAACATCAATGCAGAATTCTATCTCTCTTTCTGGTGGTAATCCTGGTAGCTCTTTAGGGAAAATATCTAGAAATTTGTACACCAGTGGTACATTCTCAACCACCCCCTTATCTGTATTTGTATCCCTTATAACAGGCAAATAGCCTTGACACCCCCTTCTAAACATCTTCCTGGCTATGATAGCAGAAATGAGATTCTGAGGCATTGAACTCTTGTCACCTCTGAATCAAAATTCCGCATCATCTGGAATTATAAAGATCACCTCTTTCTCTCGACAGTCCAATGTAGCATAGCGTCGAGCTAACAAAATTATTCCCAAAATCACACCAAAATCAATTACACTCAATAAGATTAAATCTGCAAACAACTCTATAAACTCTAGTCCTTAGTTCAGGTGCCAATATATGCTGGACCCAATCCTTGTAATATATAGCTCCACCATTCTCCTCTTATACTATATCACGTCTATGGCATGATGTGACAATCTAAAGAACTTGTGGGTGTCCTCCTCCACTGACCGCTATCCTCTAACTATATGTAATAGCTGCCTTATGCAGTTATCCCTCATTGAAGGTGGATAGAAATATCTCAAAAATTGCTCTTTGAACTCCAACCATGTCATGGTAGTCATATATGTTGGATTGACTGCATAAACCAATCCTGATCTGCAGCTTGAAATGATAGCTCCACAACCATTATCCTACGATAATATGTGTATTCTATCCTTTTTCTTAACTCAATTATGTTGATAAAATCCAAAGCATCTCATGCCTCATCAAAATGAACTTTACCTATTGTAAAGTACAAAAGCTCTGCATCAACATCTGATATCTCCTAATTTCTCTATTAAAGCATTTGTTGAACAATCACTACAACTTGATTAAATGCCATTGGCCCTTGATTAATCTCTACTACACAGGCCACAAAAGTTGTAGGATCTATATCTGAAGCAGCTACTTCTGCTGGCAGCTATTGTCCCTGTCTCTGAGCCGCTGTTGCCTAAGGCCAACCGCTTCTTTTGCCTCGTATGGTGAGAACTAAAGCTTCATCCTGAAATGACTGCTTATCATCATTATATGTTGCTTCTGCAGCAAGAGCAGTTTGCGTTCGCCTCATTTTGAAAAGACATAAAAACCAACAAGGTTCAAGACATGATAAGGAAACTAACATATACGCGGATTTCTAGAAGCAACGATAACAACAAGTGACATTATCATCCTAATCACCGCAGTAGCTTAAGAAAAGACAGACACCAACAATCAAAGAACTATTACTCTGATACCAATTTTGTCACGAACCGAACCCAAAGAGCACGTGACCGGCACTAGGGAATGGGAAAGTGTGAAGCTTCCGAAACCCGTAGTAAGCCTTAAAGAATTTATCAAATAAAATTTACCACTTATAAATATTTTAACAAAAATCCGACAGTGTTTCCTCTGTATCGGGAATAAACCCAAACCTGTGAAAAACAAATAACACTTCCAATAATTTATTCCAAACTCCACTACTCCAATATCATCAAAGTCACCAACATCTCAAACTCAAATATATATAAAATACACATTACTAAACAAACATCAAATGTAGTCACTATAATGACAAATCCTCCAACAATACTAATGTGGTTTCTAGATTTACTAATAAGATATTCCACAAATAATAATAACATTATAATAACCTACACAAAGCAGCCGGTGAAGAATGAGTCCGGTGCAGAGATGGAGAACTAACAGAAGACTCCCTTACTAAGTGAATCAATTTTATAAAATGCGTGCTGATTTTAAAATAGTTATTTAGAACCCCTTTCAAATAGGATAAATATAAATATTTAAAATCCTTAGCTGTCCTCAAATAACATTTACATAAAAATCTTTCCAAAACTCACAAATCACTTATATATAAAATTCTTATATATGAAACATATAATATTAAAATCAATAACAGCATACCACTAATGCCCATTATTGATTTTCACCACAACTCTCAGTTGCTCATGAATTTCTCTCAATCGGTTACAATCCTTCCATTGTCCACTTCAATGTTGCAATCTATAACTGACCACAAATTATCGATGGTTACAAACCTTCCATTTTCTACCATTAATTCTCATGTTGTTGCAATCTATAATTGTTCCTAGATTATCACTAGAATGATTTGAGCCCTTTCATTGACCACCATTTAGTCTCAAATTGTTATAGTCCTCAACTGCCTATAAATTATTTATTGATTGGTTATAACTCTCCCATCGTACACCTCTAGTTACCATCATTGTTGTAGTCTACAACTGCCCATAAAATTTCTCTGATTGGTTACAACCTTCAATTGTCCACGTTAAAATTTTTGATTAGAATGTGTCATCTCTTATAATGCTTCTTTGGAATTAATTCCAAGTAATTGACAATTTAGATTTTGAGGACTAAATTATCACTAAACTTTTAGGGACTAAAACTGATATTTTGCAAATAATTATAACTTAGTCTTAACTTCCTTTCAATTGTCGATTGACATTTGGTTTTCTTTTTCTTCTTTTCATTTTCTCTTAATTTGCTCTTGATTCTTTCTTTAATTTCTCACTCGTTTGACATTCGATTTCCAATCTGTCAGATTCTATGTCTGGCCTATTGCCGTACTAAGTGTAGGTGCTTCTATTGCATTATATTTGCCCTTCAAAGCTCCACATTTTCCATAAAATAACTTAGGACTAACTAGAGGAGAGGAGATCCTTCCTTTGACCAATTTAGAGACACAACGATGTTCTAATGCTGGTAATGAGATACACGTTGTTCTCTATGCTTTTTATTATGCAAAAATTTATTTTATTTTGTCAAATTAGCATAAAAAATAGATTGGGTCTTGTGAAATTAGACTGATAAAAAAATCAAATTACATGTAATAAAAATACAACAGTGTAGAAAAATCAATTATTTTACAAAAGAATATCAAAAATAAAAGTAAATAAATCAAAATAAATAAAAATTGAGATCCGATTGGAAATGGTCAAATTCCAATCAAAAAGTAAATTCCCGAATGGAATTTGCCTAATTTCGATCAAAAATTGAACTTCCGATTAGACTTAGGCTAATTCCAATCGGAATTTGACCTTTTCGATTGGTCTTTTCCCTTTCTATTTTTTTAATTTTTTAATTTTACTTTTTCTTTTATTTATCTATTTTTATTTTTATTTTTATTTTTCTATTCTACTTTATATGAATAACAAAAAATAAAATAAAAATAAATAAAAATGATAAAATTTCTGAATTTTATAAAAAATGGATAAAATTCACTGGGAGCTTTAATTTGGTTCGATAGCTCTTTCACGACTTGTCCGCAAATGCGAAGAGGAAGATCTAGAAATTTGGCTTAAGACACTTCATTACTACTTTGTTGGCTTCTCAAGGCAAGTCGGATCATTGGTCATGTCACGACCCGAACCCAAAGGGCATGTGACCGGCACTAGGGAATGGGAAAGTGTGAAGCTTCCGAAACCCGTAGTAAGCCTTAAATAATTTATCAAATAAAATTTACCACTTATAAACATTTTAACGAAAATCCGGCAGAGTTTCCTCTGTACCGGGAATAAACCCAAACCTGTGAAAAACAAATAGCACTTCTAATAATTTATTACAAATACCACTACTCCAATATCATCAAAGTCACCAACATCTCAAACTCAAAAATATATAAAATACACATTACTAAACAAACATCAAATATAGTCACCATAATGACAAATCCTCCAACAATACTACTGCGGTGTCTAGATTTATTAATAAGATATTCCACAAATAATAATAACATTATAGTAACCTACACAAAGCAGCCGGTGAAGAATGAGTCTAGCGCAGAGATGGAGAACTACCAGAAAACTCCCTGAATCATGAAAAATAGTTGAGGGGAGTCAGACCTCACTGAGTGAATCAATTTTATAAAATGCGTGCTGATTTTAAAACAGTTATTTAAAACCCCTTTTAAATAACATAAATATAAATATTTAAAATCCTTAGCTGTACTCAAATAATATTTATATCACATTCTTTCCAAAACTCACAAATCGCTTATATATAAAATTCTTATATATGAAACATATAATATTAAAATCATTAGTAGAAAAACATGGTAGAGCCCTAAACCACCAACTTTAACAGCCTTTAGGCGCTCTTGAATCCAAATGACTGCCATCCCGAGAGATCAAGCTTTACCGAGTTACAGCCGTAGTCCAATCACTTATTCCATTATTGACGTCCTGAGAGAACAAGCTCCACCGAGCCATTTCATATACTGCCCGAGAGGTCATGCTCTACCGAGCCAATTCCACATATAACAAACACAAGATCATAACCAGTGCGCACGTGGTCCTAGCGACACCCACTATGTAGCACGTTCTACCATTTTCTCCAAAACATACATATCTCGTATATAAAAGAAAATAAAATAAATGAAAACAAGCTAAGGCATTCCAAAAGCTCTTAATAATAATAATACAATAATTACTCATACTTGCAAAGTATTCATAAACATAATTAAATTCATATATTCAACTAATATACTATTAACCACATGGAAATTCTAATATATATATATTTTCAACAACATTTTATAAAATTAACTCACAGGTGGAGCGTGCCGGCCGACTCATCCTCGGCTGCCTAATTGCTACGGCTTCCGCTCCGGAATTCTCTAAAATAAATAATATTTATTTAAAACATGTTTATGTATGCAAATAAAATTCATAAAAATCTTCCAAAATACCGAAAAATTATAAAAATCATGGAATTTATAAAATGACCTTAGAGATATTTTAAATATAGCTTTTGAGGCTAAAAGAATTTATCTCAGACAATTAAACCAATTTAAATGGAAATTAACTAATTTCCTCCGCAAACTTTCAAGAATTTATTTCTCAAAATCCGTGAGGAATTGGGCTTCGGTCCAGTCACGGAAATTGATCAACACAATTTATTTTATTTTATAAAAATAGTTCCATAATTTTTTGGACCGGTCCCAATTTCACTGTATTTTCGGGTGGGACCCGCCTTAATCTCACCAAAAAAACACAATACTAGGACAAACAATTTATACCAAAATGATCCTAATAATTAGTGGAACACAAAAATAGCCTCAAATAATCCAAAATATGTACTGAAAAAAATCTAAAAATAAACCGAAATTACTTAAAAATATTCACCAAATATTCTACGAACGTAGATCGGATGAGTGGTTGGTACCAATAGACTCCTGACGATGAGAGGAACGAAATGGAGCCAACCTCACCACCTGAAACCTACTGGAACAGTGCAAAATAGAGGAAGAAGGTTGACTGGTTTTTCACAATTCTGGACAATTCTAGCACCTTTCTCATAAAACCGAAGCTATTTAAACGAAGAGGAGAATGAGACAAGTCTACTGATCAAATTTGAGGTCAATCGGAGTTCGTTTGGGGGTTGAATGGAGAAGAAGAAGAAAAAGAAACTTTTGGTGCTGAAATGTAACTTTGCCACACCAAAAATCAAAATCCCGCTGCTCTCTCTTTCAATTCATGCAGGACCACTCCCTTAAATAATGGACACTCCATGTGTCCATCACCTAATGGTTCCCATTTTTTTTAACTTATACAAGTATATATATATATATATATAATATCAAAACCAATAATAATAATACTAATAATAAAATAAGGTAACAATATTAATAATTGATACCTCACAGGTATATTCCTATTCTAGATAACAAATATGTTCCTAAATAAATAATAACATGCAGAGAAAGGAAGCCCAATCCAAATAGGAGAAGGAGTCCCGGATTAGGAAGTATTTACTTCGAAAAGACACAAGTCCTATACGTAAGAGGAATCTCATTCCTCTTAGGTTTGCATATCTCATTCTCTATAAATACTCCTTCCCTTTCCCTTTACTATTCATTATATTCTTTTCAGCTATTGTTCTCTTTTTATCTCTCTAAACTCTCTCTCTACATTCTCTAACTTAAACATTGGAGGGTTTGTGGGGGAGACCCCACATCTCACCTTGCTTCTCGTTGGTTGCTTGACCGCAGGACTCGGAGGTTTCGAAAATCAGGTTATCAAGTGGTGCCATCTGTGGGAATCTTTTGAGTCAAAGCCATTATCATCTACCGAGCAAAGCAACTCAAATCATGGCATCTAGCCTGCCACCCATCATTGATGCTCAGATCGATCCAACAGGCACAACACCAGATACTCATATCAATCCTTCAGTTCCTATTCTTTCCATCAACCCATCTGCCCCCGTCCCGCCAGTTGATCTATTGACTCTCGTCCAACATGCTTGACCATCAACCCAAATCCACTTAAATCCCCATATACCACCTGGAATTACCTAGGGTTGGACAAATCCGGGCATGAGATTTCCTTATTATGCCCCCCTACATCACGCTGGCAGACCCATTCAGTATGTACCTTTCCTAAACCTTTCAGGAACTCCTATTACAAATACGCCAGACCTAAACACAGTAACCCAAACACTCAACCTGCCCCCAACAAATAAAGAGGCGATGATACAGAACATTCAAACTCAGATGCTCCTCATGTAACAACAGTTAAAGGCCTTAATCCAAGATAATAACCCCAGAGCTGCTAATCTAGGAAACAATATGACTATACCACCTATAGTAACTCGGAATGTTTCTTTAAGGGACAAAGAAGCTCGAAAAGATCCAGAAAGAGAATCTAGCACAAGCATTCGAGCTCTAGACGATTCATAGATAGCTCGGAAGGTGGCGCAAGTAATTCAGAAAGCTCGGACAAGACCACGGAAAGAGGATGAGTGTGTCCTAGAAGGAACAACACCTTTCATAAGTAGGATTAATCAAACGGAAATCCCTTCTAAGTTTAAACTACCTCAGATGGAGTAGTACGATGGTACCGAAGACCCAGTCAATCATGTATCGTCGTTTAGAACAAAAATGATACTCCAGAATGTCAATGAGGGGATTCTATGCCGCATCTTTCTCACTCTCCAATATTGCTCAGAGGTTGTTTCACCAGCTTTCGAAGAACTTTGTTTCATCTTTTGAGGAACTAGTTGAGAAGTTCAGAACTCGGTTTATTACCAATGTTCCTCCTGCTAAAAGCATCCACGATCTTTGGACATGTAGATAGAAAATAAATGAGCCATTGAGAAGCTACTTAGACAGATTCAATAAAGTAGCAATGCAAATTGAAAATTTAAGTGATGAAGTGGCTATAGAGGCGTTAAAGAATGGAACTCGATTGGAAAAACTCAAAGATACAATTCTAATAAAAAAGCCACATACCTTCTCAGAGGTCATAACCATGGCCACAAATCTAATTGAAATGGATGAAGGCAGAAGATTGCGAAGGGATGATGAGAAGCCACCATTCAAACAGAATGAAAGAATTGATTTAAGAAGGCCTACAGTTCCTAGAAACAATTTCAGAAACCCGGTGGAAGGATTCAAAAGAGAAACTGAGAGATTCATGCCTCTAAATGCTTTTAGATAAAAAATTCTCATGTGGATACGAGAAAACGGAGTAGGCATAACTCCAACCAGAAGACTAACTCCACCAAAAAGAGCAATAGTAGACAGAAGGAAGTATTGTCAATATCATCGAAATTTCGGGCATGAAACCGAAAGTTGTCGAGAACTTGCATGGGCGATCAAGCAATTGATAAAAAAGGGACGCTATAAGACTTTATAAGAAATCGAGATTCAAATGACTAAATGGTAGATTCTCCCGCTATAAAGAAAGCTCGTAATGAAGTAGTTGGAGTCATCAACATGATTGTCGGCGGAGAAGCACCAGCTGAGAAGAAATTGAAAAGGCCTAGGAAGGAAGAATACCGAGTATCTAGATGAAAGCCGATTATTACATTCGGACCTGGTGATGGGGAACATGTTCAACATCCCCATAATGATGCCTTGGTCATAAGCGCATACATCCAGAATTATCTAGTGAAAAGACTTCTGGAGATGATAGTAGTGCTCTCAATGCACTTTCTTGGGATACGTACAAAGCCATGGGAGGCTTAGTTACTGATTTAAAAATAATTAAGAATCCCATCACAAGCTTCTGTAGAGGAACAACCTAGCCAATAGGATTGGTGGAACTGGCAGTCGAATTTGGAAATCGAGAATCTGAAGACACAAAAGCAGTCAAATCTTTGTTCAACGTGGTAGATCTCCCACTCACTTACAACGGTATCATTGGAAGACCAATTATATATAAGATTGATGTTGTCACAAGCATCAAGAGGCTAATTATGAAAATCCCTTTAGAAGACCAAGTAATCACTATACTCGAAGATCAGTCTATGGCTAAACAATGTTACCAAATGATGATAAAACCACAAATAGAGGTGTTCCCTTTGGAAGCTTTAGAGACAGAAAAGCAGGGAGCTATTCCAGAACCAGTAGACCCAGTCCAGACTCTACAGATAGCTGAGGGAAAGACAGTCAGGATTGGGGGAGAACCTGACGAGATTATCGACAAAGAGATTAGTGAAGTTCTGGACAAACATTCAAATAGCTTTGCCTCAAAGGCATCCGAGATTATTGGGGTTGATCCTTGGATTGCATCTCACAGTCTGAGCATTAACCCAAAGTGAAACCGGTAGTCCAGAAGAAGAGGAAGTTTGCCTATGAGAGGCAGAAGATGATCATTAAGGAAACAAAAAAGCTGTTAGATGTCAGGTTTATAAAAGAAGTCACACATCCAGAGTGGGTTGCTAATGTCGTACTCGTCAAGAAGGGTAATGAAAAATATAGAATGTGTGTTGACTACACAGACTTGAACAAGGCATGCCCTAAAGACAGCTATCCCTTACCAACAATTGACCAGTTGGTAGACTCGAAAGCCTGCCATAATTTGTATAGCTTCATTGATGTAGCTCAAGGGTATCATCAGATCCCCATGAAGGAAGAAGACTAGGAGAAAACATCCTTCATTACACATGGGGGTCTTTATTGCTACAAAGTCATGCCTTTTGGGCTAAAGAATGCTGGAGCAATATACCAAAGGATGATAAATCACGTCTTTCAATATCAGATTGGGAAGAATGTGGAAGTATATATGGATGATATTATCGTCAAAAGCCAGCAAACAAAATAGCATGCAGAGGATCTCAAGCAAATTCTTGACATTCTAGATCACTACTGGATCAAACTCAATCCAGATAAGTGCGTATTTGGGGTGAAAGCTGGGAAGTTCTTGGGGTTCATGATCTCACATAGAGGAATAGAGGCAAACCCGGAGAAGATGAAAGCCATTCTCAACATGAAAGCTCCTAAGACACTAAATGAACTCTAGAAGCTTAATGGCAGAATCATGGCTCTTGGAAGGTTCATCTCATGCTCGGCCAAAAAAAGCTTACCCCTATTTCGAGCCTTGAAGAATTCCAAGAAATTCGAATGGAGCGATGAGTGCCAAGCAGCATTTGAAGAAATAAAAAAAATTCTTGTCCTCTCCCCATTGCTCATCAGACCAATACCAAACGAGGTTCTATACTTATACCTCTCCATTGGACATGAGTCCATCGCCTCAGTATTAGTTCAAGAGGAAGGAAGTCAGCAAAATCCAATCTACTATGTTAGTAAGATACTTAGAGGCTCGGAGGTAAGGTATCCCAAGCTAGACAAACGCAATGATGGTTGTTCATACATCTAAAAAGCTCAGGCAATACTTCCGAGCTCATTCAATAATTGTGAGAACAAACTTTCCTTTGCGAAAAATTCTTCAAAGGCCTGAAACTTCAGAAAGACTGGTCCAATGGTCCGTTGAGCTAGGCGAATTCGACATTAGTTACGAGCCTTACTAATAAATAAAAGCTCAAGTGTTGGCAGACTTTATTCAGGAGATGATAGTAGAGGAAGTCGTTTCTGTATCACATCTGGAGTGAAAGTTGTACATCAACGAAGCATCGAGCGCACAAGGATCCGAAGATGGGATTATTCTCATTAGCCCAAATAAGGTCAAAATCAAATATGTAGTCCAGATCAAATACAATGCCATAAATAATGCAGTTGAGTATGAAGCGTTGCTTACAGGACTTAAGTTGGCCACATAAGTCAGGGCTGAGCATCTGAAGATTTACTCTGACTCACAGTTAGTGGTCAACCAAGTCAAAGGGACATACCAGATTAAGGAGCCAAGCATGATTAAGTACTTGGAAAAAGCCAGACAGCTCCTAAAGAAGCTCGAACAGGAAGGGGGACAATGGGAAATACTACAGATTCCTAGAAGCGAGAACACAGAAGTAGACTTATTAGTAAAATCAGCCTCAGAAGCTAACCAAGTATTCAAGGCACTTGAGTTAATAGAAGAACTCGTCAAACCAAGTACCGAGGAAGTAGAAGTCATGAATACTCAAGAGGTAGCAGAGTGGATAAAGCCCATCATAGAGTACTTGGACCAAGGCACCTTACCTCTAGACAAACTCAAAGCTCGAAAGATTAAACTCAGAGCTATGCATTATTCCTTAAGTAACGGAGAACTCTACAGTAGATCTTTGTCTCACCTATAGTCGAAGTGTGTGTCTCTAGATGAAGGAAACTACGTGCTCAGAGAAATCCATAAGGGAATATGCGGAGCTCATGAAGCCCAAAGTTCATTAGTCCAAAAAGAACTACTGCAAGGGTATTACTAGCTAAGTATGTCCAAGGATACATATCAACTACTTCAGAAGTGTTCTAAGTGTCAGCAATTCAGTTGTTTGAATCACAAGTTGTCCAATACCCAGTACCCAATAGGAAATCTGTGGCCTTTCGCTATATGGGGAATGGATATCCTCGGACCTTTTCTAGTCTCAACATCCCAGAAGAAGTTCTTGATAGTAGCCATAGATCACTTTACCAAATGGGTAGAAGTTGAGGCAGTTCCAACCATCACAGAAGCTCGGATTCAACACTTCTTTTGGAAAAAAGTCATTTGCAGATTCGGGATACCTTACACCTTGATCACAGATAATGGGAAACAGTTTGATAATGAAAAATTCAAGACATTCTGTACAAATTTGGGCATCAAGCTCAGATGCACCTTAGTTGCTCATCCTCAGACGAATGGACAAACAGAAGTCATGAACAGGATCATTATACAAGGATTAAAGAAGAGGCTAGACAAAAAGAAAGGGAGTTGGGTGGAAGAACTCAACAACGTCATCTGGGCATATAGAATAACACCTAGAAGTTCAATAGGAGAAACTCCCTTTAGGTTAACTTACGGGATGGACACAGTAATCCCTGTTGAGATCGAATCATCAAGCTACTGAGTGGCAGGAGAGTTAGACTCGAATATCAACAACCTCAATGCACGGATATGCCTAGATTTGCTTGAAGAAATGAGGGAACATGCATCAATCATATCAAAAGCTCATAAACGAAGAATAGCTGAGTATCATAACAAGCATGTCCGACCAAAGTAATTTAAAGTTGGAGATCTCGTATTAAGAAGAGCAGATATTAGCAAAGGAAGTTCCGAAACATGCAAGCTCGGACCTAATTGGGAAGGCTCTTATCAAGTCACAGAAAATACTACTAAGGGTGCATACAAAATACGAGATATGCAAGGAAAAAACTGCCTAGATATTAGAACTCAGATAGTCTACGAAAATATTACCAATAGAGAAAATTGTACTTAAGAAAACTAGATGTTCTAATGCAATAAAAGTACTTTTTCATTGATCTTCAAAGAAATTTCTACATAAAAAAAAAGGGAAAAGAAGAACATTCAGACATCTATAATTGCCTCAGACACAGGAGGTATTGCCCCATCAGAAGGGGGAAGGTCAACATTCTCAGCAGAGGGAGCAGTGGAAGACTCTGCCCCAGTAGTTGATTTTTTAGCACATGGATGTTGCGAAGAAGACTTTATAGATATTTTCTTCGAATCCTTGTGGCACTTGGTAGCAGATTTCTTTGACGCCTCCTCTTCAGTAGCCAAATTTTCCAAGTCTTGAGGAGTTATCGTCTCAAACTCGAAAAAGTCAAGGTCAGAGCACTGAGCAACAAAGATTCTCTTACATTCAGATTTATATGCTTTCAGGAATCTTGAAACCATATTTTGGTAAGATTTCAAATCATCAACATACGCTGCCTTCCCTTCCTCAAGCTCCTTCTTTAGAGCATCAAGCTCTGAATCTTTTTTCCCCAGCTGCTCCGAGAGTTGAGCCCTGGAGTGCTCAAACTCCTGAATCTTCTTCAACTGAGATTCCACCTCAGACTTAGCCTCTTTAAGCTGAGCCTCTGTAAGTTCCAGTGCCTGTTTCGCTGCATTCAACTTCTTCTCATAATCTACAGCAACAGTGCCAACCTTGGCATCCTTAAAATTGTACTCACTCTAGAGAATGAAATTGTTGACCTTGGCCAAAAGCACACCTTGGGCCATCTACAAGAACGGCAGGAAAGTTAGCATGCAAAACTGATAACAAATGGAATACAGTCAAACTCAGATAAAGTACCTCCAAATCATGCATGATCAGATAATCATACAGCTCGCCTTTCCCGATATCTCACAATCTTTGGATATCCTCAGGAAGGCATAAGGACTTAGCATTCTGGTCTCTTACTTGGGGATTTAGAAGACTCGGAGGACTCATTTTATCCAGAACCCACTTCCTTGCGTCCGAAAACCTTGGAAGTCTCGGACACTTGACGAAAACATTTTCCGCCAATTCTGCATCCTTAGCTATTCCCTTTCCCCAGGAGCACTTCTTCAAAGACCCAACCTTATTTTTTCGGGTCAGATGAATCGATGGATCACTTACAACCTCAGTGTGAGTCTCGGTATGAGTCTCGGAAGGCTCCAGTTCTAAGGACAAACTAGCAATTTCTTACTCTTGCCCTCGCTCTTGATCATCATCATCTGAAAGTAGTATCCCGCCCACAAATGTGAAAAATTCAACCATCTATAAATAAAAGAAAGGGAAAGTCAGAATATACCTCTAGAAGCTCAGCACTTACCAACATTATTAACATTCCCAAGATACACCCTTTGAAGGTCTTACAGGGAATAATTTTCAGCAGAAGTCCTCATGGCTATACTCCGAGAATAAAACCTATTTATTAGCTCCAACTCTTCTTCAGGCAATTCTCTCAAACGCTGCACACGGTGACAGTCATCAACCTATAAGTGACGGATTCCAAAAAATTTCGTCGGATGTTCTATAACAAAATATTTATGTCTCCAAGACTTGGGTATATCTCAGAGTTTCATAAATAAACTCAGATGGGGAACAGCCGATAGGGTAAAGGTCAGATCCCCCTTTTTCTTATTTAAACTATACATAAATCAGAACATATCAAAATCTAGTTCTCTACCCTCCCTATGCATCAGCTCTATATACCCAGTTAGAATTATATAACTGTTAGGATGCATTTGCCTAGGAGCAATATTATACCTATTTAGGAAAAGTCTCACAAACGGATCTAAAGGGAACCTCAGCCCACCCTCTAACTGATCCTAATACACTACCATTTTTATAGCATCCAGATAAGGCTCATGTGCCTTCTTCTCAGTAGTGTGTAACAAATAGGTTTGTGGAATACCAAAACGACGCTTGTACCACTCTAACATGCCCTCATCCACTCTGGACTCCAACATGTCAGATTTTACCTGTTCTCGGGGAGGCATGGTGCTAATGATAGAAATAAAAGACAAGCAAATTGAGCAGAAGTGAAGGTATTCACCTGAGAAGCAATGCAGAACTCAACAGCTTAGAGCACTAACAGCAAAAAGAACAAGAACACTCAAATGTAATAGTGAAGAGCAGAAAAGCAAGAGAAGGATAGAGAAAACGATGAGTCCTTTTCCACATCGATTTCCTTACTATTTATAAAGGGGGGAAGGTTCTCAAACAAACTTCCAAACCCTCAGAGTACAAGTGCATAACACTTCTCCCCTATGGGTATAATAGTTATGACAGATCATCTGAACAGCTCATTATTAACATGGTTACCAAAAACCGCTATCCCTTCAGGTGACGTGAGGTGAAACGTCTCCTTTTTGAAAATTGAACAGATGCAGCAGTTACACAAATCAAAATTCAAAAACTATCTCAAACGACGTGAACCTCGTAATCACATGTCTTGCTGCCAGCTGTCCTAGATCTTGGGTCGCTATATTGCACTGAGTATCTCATAAAGCCGAGTATATGGAAACTCACATCCTCGGGTCACTATGTTGTACCGAGCATCTTACAAAGCCAAGTATATGGAAACTCGCATCCTCGGGTCACTATATTGCACCGAGCATCTCAAAACTCCAGTGCTCATTGGTCCCATTTTGCGTGTTCACTATAACACTGGTGGGTTAATCCCTCGGGACACCGAACATTTATAAGCTCAATTGGCATCTTTTTTTACTTTCTCAGGTATATGAAGACTTAGTACCGAGCATCCTCACCAGTAGTGACTGAGGCTGGCCACCTCAGTTCACCCTTTCGGCACCAACAACAGCTCCTCGTCACCTTTTCTTTGAAACTCTTTATTCAGCTTATCTACTAACTTTCTGCAATCTCGGACATAAATATCCAACTAGACTTTCGGGGGTGACTCTTGATACCCCACAGGTATATTCCTATTCTAGATAACAAATATGTTCCTAAATAAATAATAACTTGCAAAGAAAGGAAGCCCAATCCAAATAGGAGAAGGAGTCCCAGATTAGGAAGTATTTACTTTTAAACGACACAAGTCCTATATGTAAGAGGAATCCCATTCCTCTTAGGTTTGCATATCTCATTCTCTATAAATACTCCTTCCCTCTCCCCTTACTATTCATTCTATTCTTTTCAGCTATTATTCTCTTTTTATCTCTCTAAACTCTCTCTCTACATTCTCTAACTTAAGCATCAGAGGGTTTGTGGGGGAGACCCCACATCTCACCTTACTTCTCGTTGGTTGCTTAACCGCAGGACTTGGAGGTTCAGGAAATCATGTTATCAATAATAATAATAGTTATAAGAAATATTAATAATAATAATCATAAAAATAATAATATTAATAATTAAATATTTGGGTTATTACAGGTCACTTTATGCTTTGATAGGGAGGTGGATGGATACCACCCATATTTTCAATACTTATGTAGGTGAGTTGACCATCTCTCATATGAGCTTCTCTACTATCATTGGGATTGCATTTGAGGGTACTCCTATTCCTTTTGATTTTGGCTACTGCTTTGTTTCTGAGGATACCCGAACTAGATAAGTTGCTGAGTTGATAAGATTCGTTGCTCATTGAAAGAACCAAAAAAATGTCATGCTTTCTTCTCTTGTAGCAAATTTTTGTGACTATCCGCTGCTACTTCTTGCCAGATTAATCAAAAGGCAAAGTGTTTCCTTCTGATTCTGCTAGGCACTACTCTCTTTTGTGAGACTAACCATGAGATTAGCATAGCGCTTCTCAGTCCTCTTCGAGACTTAGACCAGGTCTCAATTTTCAAATGGGGTGCTGTAACTCTCTCTTATCTCTATTACCAACTTGGCATCATTTGTAGAGGTGCAATTACATTAAGTGATTTCTAGCACGCCTAGCATGTAAGTATCTCTAGTTTTTTTAGCTCATCTCTGCACTCCTTATTGACTTTCATCTCTCTTTACAAATTTAGAGTATAGAATTGGATTGATACATGGCTTTGTAGCTCTTAGCACTGATAGGAGCTTCCCTTTGATGAACTGATAGGGTGCATCTCGCATGACTATTAGTGGTTGTAGACTCAGTGCTAATCAAAAGTATCTTAACTCTTTGGAGTGGGACCTGGTAAGATAAAAAGATAAAGTCATTATCTTTGCATTATCAAAATCAGTAAAAATTTATCTGATTCATGTGCTCTTATAGATTAAAGCTAATTGGTTAGGGACTACTGAGCACATTTTCCTCATCTAACAACCTCATCTAACAACCCAATTTCCCTCAAGGATGAAGCACTTGCATATCTATTAGGGATAATTTTTCTATTTATCATTTGCTCAAATTTCTTCCTATTCCCCTCATGCCTAAAATTAATTTGCTTAGGGAAGGATTTTACCACTCTCTCTTCATTTGCACCACCCGAGTTGTTAGAG
Source organism: Mallotus japonicus (assembly GCA_949634005.1). Classification (NCBI taxonomy): domain Eukaryota; kingdom Viridiplantae; phylum Streptophyta; class Magnoliopsida; order Malpighiales; family Euphorbiaceae; genus Mallotus; species Mallotus japonicus. The sequence goes on along the minus strand of CATIWK010019797.1, from coordinate 19,893 downwards.
CTTCCACCACATTTTGTCTTCTTTAGAGGAGGACCTTATTTCTTGCTTGCCCATGTCTTCTTTCTTGGCTCTCTCTCCATGGTGAAAGATGAATGATAAAAATTTGAAAGAAAAATGGAGAAATGTGAAAGGTAAAAGAAAGGTGAATACTGAGTCCTTGAATGCTAATTGGAAGAGAAGAGAATAAATGAAAAGATGATAGAAGGATATGTGAATAAGATGGGTTGGAGTGATTTTATGATGATGCAAAGTCCCACTTATATGAGACCTACTTATGAATTTCTCTCTTCATTTAGCTATGATAAACAAACTCTCATGCTCACTTTTCGTTTAGGAAATGAAGAACAAAAATTAGGATTATTTGAGCTTAATGGTGTGTTTCATTTCCCTAAGGATCAAGATGCTAATGTTGAGTATGATAGAGATACATTTTGGAGAGAAATCACAAGGCAAAGAGAGGTTTTCTATGAGGCTAGGTCGACGAAAGAATCTCATATTCAATCGCCCTCCTTGAAATACTTGCATAAGCTTATGTCCCATTCCTTATTTCCAAGGAAAGAAGGGGATTTTATGGTTACCACCACTGAGCTCAACATTTTGTATTGCATGATAAATGATAGGAAGCTTGATATTATTGGGAAATTGAGAGATGTGGCTATAAAAGTGATCAGGGCTATCAAGGTAGGGGGATTAGTTACCACTATAGTGACCTACTAGGCTTTGACACCAAAAATATGCCATTTAATAAGGTTAAGGGCCATTTCTTGATTGATACTAGAACGATGGAGGCCATGGGATTGGTTCGTGTTGATCATAGGGGAAGAGCCTTTCTCAACTAACCCGTTGCTCAACCTCAAGTAGAATCTAAAGAAGAGGAGGAGGAAGTGCTTCAAGAAGCTGACTTGAATGATGTCATGCAAAGGTTGGACAACTTGGAACTTCAAGTTAGTGTGATCGATTCTAATGTAAGGAATTGAGTACGGAGGCTTAACAGATGAGTGACACCATGATTCACATGAATCACACCATGAGCATGATGAACCATAACCTTTTAGCCTTTTTTAATTCGTAAAACTTTGTTCCACCTCCATATCCACCAATTCAAGATGAGCCTGAAGAGGAAGAAGAGGAATCCTCATCCGAGGATGAAGGAAATGAATGAAGAATTATTTACAAGATTTACATTTTGTTTTAGCCTTGAACAATGTTGTTTTACTATCAATTGTGGTTTTGTTGAACAATGTTTATTTCGGTTGTATTATTTTGAACAATGTTCATGTGTTTTGATTAGAACGTTTATGTTTGTTTGTGTTTAAGGCTGTTATGTTATTCGAATTTCTTACCTTAATCTCTCTTATTTATGGTGCAATGTGTATGTATGATGAAAATTTGTGAATTTAGGTGTAACTTGTGCAATTTTGTGTTCAACTGAATAAAGAGAAGCATGCGAAATCGCATCACAGGCACGACCGTGCGTCCTTTACGCACAACTGTGCGCAGGCAAGAGCAAGGGAGTCATTGTATAGGCATGGTCGTGCACACCCTTACGCACAGCCGTGCGCACTATATAAGTTGGGGATAACGAACATTCTTTTCAAAATTACTGTGTTGTCCCATGTAATGAAGACATTGCATGTTTTAAGTGTGGGGGAGGGATTAAAATTTTTGAAATTCAAATTTTTATTTGTTTTGTTAATATTTTAAATAAAAATTTTAAATTTTCTTTTATTTAGTTTTATTTCCTGATCAAATAGGTATTTTAGTTTAACCTAAATTCCTATTTTGAATTTGAATTTAATGTAGATAATTTTTTTTAATATATTTGATTTTTCTTTTTCAGTTAGGAACGTATTTCTTTTTCTTTTCTTTTCAGGAATAAAACTCGTTTTCTAATCCTTTTTATTCTCCTTTTTAAGTTTTTCTTCTTATTTAAAATCTTTATGCTTACTTATTCTTTTTAATTTCAATAACTTTGCAATTTTATTCTTTTCTTTTATCTTTTCTTATGAATTTTTAACATTTGTTTATCATGGCTAGAATGTAGACTCAAGCAAAAGGAAGGAAATTCAGTGATGGCAAGGGCAAGGCTAAACTAAAGGACATAAGGGCTGAATATGACGCTTTCTTCTCTATCTATTCTGAAGAGAAAGGTAAGCGGTTTTATTCTTTGGTTAAAAGAAAATTCAGCATGCCTAAAAATTTTGAGGAAGAAGTGTTGTTGGACATGGGTTTAAAAGGGACCATAAATGTTTTCTGTAAAAATTGGGTTGGTCTGAATTGGTTGCAACTCAATATGATGTGTTCTTTGAGCTCACTATAGAATTTTACACTACATTACAGATTTTGGATAAAGATCATAAAATCTTTTCTTGTAGGTTTTTTAGGAAAGAATACTATTTTGATTATGAAATCATGTTTGACATTTTTGGTTTTTGATGAGTGTGAAAAATGCATTATTTTGAGCACTCAATGTGTTAGGATTAGGTGTCATTTTAGTTGCATTTGTATGCTTTTATTGAGTTTTTGTTTAATTTAAGTGTATGTGTGCATGATTTGTGTGTGTGTTTATTTTTAGTATTTTTCGGTTTACTTTTGGTTATTTTTGTGCATGTAGGTAGTCAAAGAACAGTAAAGGAAAGATGCATGGGGCTCATGAAGGTTATGGAAGTATCCAAGGAACATGCAAAGAAGCATTAAATCCGAATTTGAGGAAATCAAGGAGTATACAGGCGCATGGCCTTGTGCCCTATTGATAGCATTTGAATTTTGAATTTCAAGTGCTGATTTAGGGGGATTTGATGGAGATTTGGAAGGAAACAAATCAGGAGGCTGGAGGCTAGGGTTTTATGAGAGTGTAGCCAGCAGAAACAAAACATTATGCTATTATTCTATTTTTTTATGACATTTCTTTTTATCATTTTTCTTAGAGAATAAAGACTAGTTCTTGTTCATGTTGGTTTAGAGATTGAGCATAAGGATTGAAGAACAATAAGCCTTCTATTGTCAAGGGGGTTTTTCTAAATACTTGTTATTGTTCATTTCTATTTTGGATTAATGATGATGTTTAATTTCTTCTATTCTTCTTCTTTGTCTCTTGTTATCAACATGAGTGGCTAAGTTCTTTGTTAGGGTTCTTATTTCCATTTAACCATGTGAATATTGTAATTAACCCTAAGCCATTAATCTAATTCCATTGGTTGTTGTTGAACTTAATGTCTTCATAGGATTGATCACCCTTTGATTGAATTTACACAATGAAACTTGATTGAGAGATAGGTTCCATTGGATTTAAACAATAACCTATTTGATGCTTTCTTAGTTGAGAAACATTAAAACAACTAATATTGATTAAGGGCTGGAGCTTTAAACAGGGTTAAACAACACTTAGTAAGTGAGAGCTATAAATCTAAGATGTTAATCTACTTAGTTAATTGTAGGTTTGTCTGAGAGGAAAACCTAGGATTCTTTAGACGCCTTCAAATTGGATTAAGATTAGGTATTAATTGATCTTAAGAAATGGTTGAATTAATAATAAAAATCCTAGCTCTTTAAATTGATTGTTAATTAATTCAAATTTCTTTTGTTTAATTTTAGTTTAATTCTAAACACCATTTTTCGTTGTTTAAACAAACAAGCATAATTAGTAATACAGTACTCAATTTGCAATCTCTGTGGGACAATATTTATTTACTACTTGTACGATTTCGTACGCTTGTGGAGCACACATCAGTTTTCCTGAAGGAGGTATTTGTCAACCTCTATTGGAATACAATATGAGTAGTTTTTGGCATGAGATCCCTGGTGGGGATAGAGTCTGTGAAGGTCATATAATAACTAGTAGTTTAATCAAAGATCACTCATATTTTTTAATGCACAAGTTCATGTCACACATAATTTTTAGGAGAAAGGATAGCGCTATGGTTTCCCTTGACGAGTTATTTATGTTGTAGTGCCTGAAAGCTAACACAAAAGTATGTAGCATATACTTTTTTTTAGTTCTATGTGGTGTGTTGTCCAGGCCAGGAAAGTAGCGGTGTCGATGGGGCATATTGTCACAGGTCTAGCATTGTATTTCACACTATTTGAAGTTGCTAAACACTAATTGGAGCCACTAGAACCTGAAATTCTTGATGAAGACTACCTTATTTGGGTTGAGATCATGACAGAATGGAAAGAGCTAGAGGATGTCACTTCAAGGAGATGCTATTTGTTGCGCCAAATAGTAATAAGACATGGTGATGTTCGTTTGCCAAGAACCAACTATGAGGAAGCAGATAATGGTAGTGAAGCCCAATCGAGAAAGAGAGGAAATGTTGAAGGTTAGAGTGATGAAATCATAAAGAAAATCAAAGAGCTGATGGATATTTCTGACAACAGGGTTGGAAACATGATCATGGACCTATCATAAGAGATTGAGGGTTTTGAGAGATGCGGAGAAGCAAGGGCAGAAAGTTTGGAAGCTCAATTAGAGGAGTTGAAGCAGTAACTTTCTCAAAATAAAAGTGCAAAGGCAGCAATGGAAGTTATCATTCCATTTACTTCCCCTCCAAGTGCATCCAAATGAGGGAAGTATACTGTTCTCTTAGTTTAATTTTGTTATTTTGTTTTTCTTTGATGTGTATTTAATTATTTTTCTTGGACATTATGCATGTTTTTAATTTAAGTTTTGTGTGATTTATGCATTGTTCCCACACTTGAAATATTATGCCTTATTCATGTATAGAATTTTATTTTTTAAACGTGGTTTTCTTGAAAAAGTATAGTAATCTTCCTTTAATGTTTGGTTTAAACTTTTAAATTAGGGGAATAATCTGTGGTTAAGAATTTTTACATTTTAATGAACTTAATGCTTACTTTTCTATTGAATGATTAAACTTAGGTGCTTGATGTTTAGAAAAGTGTTTGTAAGTAGGAATTTGAATTCAACTCTTAGTGTAGTCAAATTCATTTTTATTTTGGTATCTATGGGTTATATATAAAAAAAGAAAATAAAAAGAAAAAATGAGATGGACCGTAAAACGCACTCGTTAGGAGCTAAAAAATTTAATTCACATCTTTATATGCTCCTTCTACTCCAATTCTCTAATTTAGAGTAAGAGTATTGAAAGGACCCTTTTTGGAGGTATCCACACTGAGTAGTGCAGGAAAGGTGGTGGATACTGAGATAGGGAAAACTTTGAATAAATAAAACCCTTTAGTGCCTTATATGTGCTGAAATTTTAGGCTTGCTAAGTGTTAGAATGATTCCTATTTACTTTCATTTTTCTTTGGTGTTAATTGCTTTTTTTCATGGATTCAATGGAGAAGTATACTCTTCACACGGTAATAATGTATTCTTGACCTCAGATTATTGTTTTAATTTTGGGTTTTTAAGCTTTATATTAAGGGAAGATTGCAATAGTTTGTCAAGTTAAAAGTAGTTAATGAGTTTTATTCTTTATGTGAATATATTGTATTTAAGCTTTGCTTAAGGATAAGCTAACATTCAAGTGTAGGGGAGTTTGATGAGTGTGAAAAATACATTATTTTGAGCACTCAAGGTGTTTAGATAGGAGTTATTTTTAGGTGAATTGTTAGTCTTTTATTCAATATTTCTTTTTTTTAAGTGTTTGTGTTGAATTTTGTAATTTGTGTTCATTTTTAGCATTTTGGTTTATTTTTAGTTATTTTTTATAATGTAGTTAAAAAGAGAACAGTGATGGAGTAACGCAGAGGACTTCTAGAGGATGCATGGTTGTCTTAAGGCACATTCAAGGTGAATTTAAGCAAGTTTAAGGCTTTTGGAAGGCACATGGCCGTGCATGAGAAGACACACAATCGTGCCTGGATGGAGTGATGACATACAGCCGTGTGCACCTTCACGCATGGCCATGCCTACTTCAAGTGAAAATTAGTGCAGACTAGGTGCATAACCGTGCAGTGCGTGCTGAAACCAACTTTTGAAATTCAAATTTTTAGCTACTGTTTTGAAGGGATAAGATGGTTTTCGAATTGTAACAACTTTTTTTTTTTTTTTGTGGGGGGGGGGGGGGGGGGGGGGGCGCTGGAGGCTACGTTTTCTAGAGGGGAACCACCAAAAAAACAGATAGACTACTTTTACTTTTTTTTTCTAAGAATCAAAGCTAGTTCTCATTCTAGTTTTTGATTGTCATGTTCATGTTAAGTTGGAGATTTAGCTTAGAGGTTTGAAGAATATAAGATCTTCCATTTTAATTGGTTAAGTAGAGAAGGGGGGTTTTCTTTATTAAACTCTTTTGTTATTGTTCATTTTTGTTTGAGTAATGATGATTAAATCTTTCTTCCATACTTCTTCTTCTTCTTCTCTTTCTGTCAACATAAGTAGCTAAGTATTTTATTAGGGTTTTATCTCAATTCAACCATGTGAATATTGGAATTAAATCTAAGTTATTAATCTTAATTCATTGGTTATTGTTGAACTTAATGTCATCATAGGATTGATCACCCTTTGGTTAAATTTATACAATGAAACTTGATTGAGAGATAGGTTGCATTGGAATCAAACAATAACCTATTAAAAGCTTTCTTAGTTGAGAGACATTAAAGCAACTAATATTGATTAAGGCTGAGCTTAAAATTGAGTTTAAAAAACACTAGGTTAGTGAGAGCTATAAAATTTGGTGTTAATTTTACTTAGTTAATTGCAGGTTTGTCTGAGAGGAAAGCCTATGATTCCATAGATGTCTTCAAAATGAATTAAGGTTAATCTTGACTTATATGTTAATTTATCTTAAAAAAAGTTGGATTGAGAATAAGAACCCTAGCTTTAAATTGATTATTAATTAATTTAGATTTTCTTTGTTTTGTTTTATTTGAATTCTAAACCAAATCCGGCGTTTAAACAAACAAACACTTCAAGTATTACAATACTCAATTTACAATCTATGTGGGACGACTACTTGCATGATTTCGTACGTTTGCGGATTTCACACATCAGAAGGGAAGTGAGGTTTGTTTCTAAAGGAATTGGTTTAAGTGTTTGTCCATTAAAACACTTGGGAATTGGGTTGAAGAGTGATCCTAAACTCTTGATTGTAAGGTTAGAGTTGAGCCTAAAACTCAAGTTTGTAAAAATCAATCTAAGTGAATAGATTGTGGTGATTCGAAAATCCTAACTTGGGAGAGTTAGGTGGAGACGTAGGTTTGTTGATAAACCGAACTCCTTAAATTGTTGTGTTCATCCTTCTTCTACCTTAATTATTGTTTAAGTTCTTTAATTTTCTTTTAATTTCACAAAAGCCCTATATATATTGTCAAATGCATCTTAACCTCCATGTACTCTTAATTATTTTCACATTGCATCCTTCCACTTATTTTTTGGCACATTGCACCATGCAGTTTTAACTTTTGGTGCATGGAGCCATTATTGGATGGAATTAGATAACAATAGTTAAAAATATCTAATTTAGTCCTTGTAATTTAAAATTTTTATATTTAGTCCTTATAATTTTATTTTTAACAATTAAATCATTAAAATTATTAAAATAATTCAACTAATTTTTTTAAAAATTTTGAAAATTATATATGTCTAATTTTTTTGTCTCACTGAAATGTAGGTCATTTATCTTTAATAAATTATAATATTAGATAATTTTAAAAATTAAAAAATACTTATAGTAAAATGTGTAGATTTTAATTGTTTATTAAATATTTATACAATTAAAAATATATGAATGCCAAAATAATACATGATAAGATTTTAACTAATAAAAAAGACACATAAGCTATTTATAAAATGAAATATAATAAATTATATTCATCCATATAAAATTTATCATATTTATCCAAATACATTATTATTATTGCCCAAAAATATGTTATATAATTGATAATTAAGATAAATATTTTAAATATTATTTTTTATATAACTATATATTAATTTTTTTATAAATTTTACATTACTTTTAATATCAATAGTAATTATTTAATTATAATATATATATATATATATATATATATATTTTTTTTTTTTTAAATAAAATTAAGGTCTATTATATTTTTCAAATATAAGAGAACATATATTATTTAACAATGATAAAAATTTATTAGTCATAATAAAAATTTAAAAATTTATAAGTTTAAAAATAACATTATAGTAAATTAATATTTTATTTATTTAAAAAATGTTAATTAAATGAATTACTAATTTTTGCCATGTCCTTGTATTAATTATATAATTATTTATTGAACAATTAAAATATATCATAATTTTTATAATTACATATAACTTTAGTATTATAAATCTATTAAAAATAGATGACCGACATTCAATTATATAAAAAGTACATATTTTTTTAATTTTTAATAAGTTTAATTGAATTATTTTAGTAATTTTATGGACTTAAATGTTAATAGTAAAAATTATAAGGATTAATTTGAAAAATTCTAACATTATAATGACAAAATTGGATATTTTTTAATTATCATTATCCCCTTTTTTTACCTAATAAGAGTGTAATGTGCTAGAAATTAAAAGTGTAGGGGTACAATGTGCCAAAACTTTAGCAAAAGGGTGCAATGTGAAAAAAATTGAGAGTACATGGGGGTTAAAATGCGTTCTCAACTCTAATGTTCATCTTGGGCTACATGAGACGATATGAGATACTAGCCGTCCACCTCGGGTCATGTGAGATGGGGTGTGATAGCTTAGACCCGTGCGTACCTTTTTTTCTTTCAAATTTATTCTTATATAAAATATTCAATATAATAAAAATTTTAAAAAATTTATTCATGTGAAAAATAAAAAATTTAAATTAAGGAAAAATACAAATAATTATTGTATTTTAATTCATTTTGAACTAGATATCTATTGTATCTTTCGTAACATAGAGCTACTCTATGATTTATTTCGTTAATGACTAAAAGTAAATCACATGTTTTATGAAAAAGAAAAGTTAAATATTTTATGAAAGTGTTTCTTTTCACAAATACCATAAGTTACTGGTTTTTTTGTAAATTATTACTATTTTGTAAATTTGAAATATTTTTATAAAATAAGTAAAATAATTTTACTTTATTTAGAAAAAATATTAGAAAGTACAAATGTTTTTAAATAAAATATAAAATAAATAAATAAAAAATAATAAAAATATCAAATAAAAAATTAATAATATTTTCATATTTATTTCATAAATTAAAAAATATATTTTTAAATAAAATAAGTTATTTCATTTTAGAGTATAATCATGGAAATATACAAATAAGTATCATGTGATTTTAATTTTTTTTTTAATTTGAGACTGAAATCTTATAATTAGTATTAAATTTTATTTTTTTATATGTCATATCATCATTTCAAACGATATTGATTTAAATTGCTTCTAGTTATTAATGGAGTAAATTATAATATAATCCTTTATTATAAAAAAAAAATCACACACCTCTAATTAAAATGAGTCAAAATACAAAGTAGTTAATTTTTACTTTTCTGTAAAAAAGTACTAATGTAAAATTTGCTAGTTAATGAATTAATTTGAGAAACACATAAAATGAAGGGAAAAGTTACAATTTAGCCTTTAATGCTTAGTGCAAGGTCAAATTAGACCCTTCATCTCTTCTTTTTTTTTGGCTTAAAAACAAATATAATGTTGCTCAATCACGTCATCCTGCACTTTCCAAAAGAAATAACATTTAAAACAATTACAAAATAGTCCCTAAAATTATTTTTCTATCAAAATATTTCAAAATTTTAATATTAATATACAAAATTATCCTTAAGTTTATAATTAATAGTAAAATTTTTAAGGAAAATTAATTTACCTTATGTGAAAGCTAAAATAATCAAATTAAAATTTAGATTTAGATTTAATTGAAATTGACTTTCTATTTTTTTATTGTATCAAACTATTTCAAAATTTTAATATTAATAGGTAATTTTATCCTAAATTTTTTATTAATGGTATAATGTTATATTTGAATGAAATGCTTAATATTGAAATTAATAAATATTAATTTGGTTGCACTAAATTAATTTTATTTTTATATATTTTTAAAAATATATAAAAATTAACTATATGGAGAGTAAACTCTCCTTTACTTTCTCTCTCTATCACCATTTTAAGTGCAAGACTCCAAATATTTAATTTTTTAAAAAATTTGAAATATTTTATAAAAAAAATTTAGGGATTATTTTATAATTATTTTAAATACCATTTCTTTTAGAAGGCGCGGATAAACTCATTGAGCAATATTAAGTTTATTTTTGAGCCAAAAAATAGATGAGGGATCTAATTAAACCTACACTAAACAATAAGGGTTAAATTTAAATACATTTTCCCTGAAACGAAACATGTTGATAACATACATTGAACCATATGGCCACCCTTACATCCTACAAGAAAGTCAGGAAAAAAAAAAACAAAAAAATCATCATGCAAGAAAGAGACTATGAACTGCGGGTCAACTGAGATGAGGGGCCAAGGCAAGGCAAGACAATCGAAGCGACGTCGTTTAATGCGACGTGTGTGCGCTTACATTTTTTTTGGACAGGAGATGGAGGGGGGAAGGGGGATTTGAACCCAACATCCCGAAGAGGAGCCGTCCCCGTAGCTGGAACGAGCCAGCCCAAGGCGGGAAGCTCAAACTTTTCAATGCCTAGGGGCAACGCCCCTAGGACTTGAACCCATGACCTAAGGGTCATGGGTTCCCCCCTCTTACCACTTGAACCAAGTGGTGAGGGGGGTGTGCGCTTACATTGAGCACCTGGAATTTTGCGCTTTAAAATAACGAACGTTACTTTGGTCAAAAAATAAAAAATAAAAAAATAACGAACGTTACCCAACAAACTCGGCAAGCAACAAAAAAGACTCCGAAAATTTTCAAATCATGCCGACGACGACGAAAACATCAACGACGTCGTTTCTATCTCCGACGCAGCGATATGCAGCGGGAGCATTATTTGCGATCTCTCTTCACCAAGCTCAAATCCATCAAACGCGGCCTCTTGGCTTCTCCGTCGATGATGACCATCAAGATGACCGTTCTAGCAGTAGTAGCAGTAGCAGTAGCGACTCCGTATCTGAAGACCCTGACCTCTGGGTCCATGAGAATTCGGGCCTTCTCCGGCCCGTTTTCAGGTCATAAAGTTCGTTTTTTTATGTAATTCTGGATTTGATTTTGTTTCTAATTTAATTTCGTTTTTGGTTTCATAATTTCAATTCAATTCAGTTCAGTTCTTTTAATTCCAAACAAAGCCTTACATTACAATTCTATTACGAAACAGATTTCTAGAGATCGACGCTAATGCTTGGCATGGTCTCGAACAAACTGCTGGCTCTTCTCCAGCTAAAAATCATGTTGGAGCAGTATGTTTGTTTTTAATGTCCTTTTTAGTGCTTGTTTAAAGCTTTCTCATTATTTCCATTAAATTAGGTTGCAATATTCCCTAACGTATTGAATTTCCATATTTTTTGAATGTGTTTGTAGTTCCTAAGGTTACTTTCCGAGGATAATGATGATGAGGCTATTTCTTCTCAAAGTTCGGATAAAGAACTTGCTTTATCTAAAGCGGTTGATGTTATGTCACAAAACATGGAAACAGCTACTGTATCTTCTCAATCTAAGCAAGAGAAGCATAAGGAGTATGAGTATGAATGCCGTGAAAAATTTTCCAATAATGATGTTCAATCAGATAATGAAGCAGCGAAAGCGCTTTTAGAAACTGCACAAGAGAGTCGTGACAAGTTATCCTCCGCACAAGTGGAATTGGACTCTGATGCAGCTAAAGAGTCAATACAAATGGCACAGGATAGGGATGGTATTTTGGTTGGTGTGAGTGGAGTCGATGAGAAACCTATTGAAGAGGAAAAGATGCTTAGTTATCCTAGGAAAGTTACAGTTCTTTATGAGATTCTTTCAGGTTGTTTGGCTGATAAATGTGAGGATGATAACAAGAAATATACAAGGCGAAGAAAGGGTTATGATGCTAGGCATCGTGTGGCTTTAAGGTTGCTGGCAACTTGGCTTGATATCAAGTGGATTCAAATGGTTTGTCATACATAATGATTCTTTGTTTTCGCTTACACATGTAATTATGGAAATGACTGTATAAATTAGAAATTTTATTTGCTAGCTAGATATCTATGAGATAATATGGACATGAAAGGGATTCTGTACTTGGGGTTGCTACTAAGCTGTACAGGTTTTAATACAACTCAACTAATTATCCCAAATTAATTGGGTCGGCTTGTATGGGTTTTAATGTACTCTCAAAATGGGAAGTTTGTGCAAATAACCTTTCTGCTATATCTGTCTATTCAAGTACTCCACTTGGCTTTTTAACTTAATTAATATATATCGAAAAGAAAGAAGGAATTAAATAGACACTGCATACTCTTGTTTTTCTTAACAATCCTTCTCATAAAAAAATGTGCCAGCCATTCTAGTTTGTTTTATGGCTATGTGTTGCTAGCTAAGTAAATATTTTCTGTGCAGGAAGCCATTGAAACAATAATTGCTTGCTCTGCGATGGCTGTAGCAAAGGAGGAAGAATCAAAGGAAGAAGCAAGTCAGTCAAAGCAAAGCAAATGGGCTAAATGGAAGCGTGGAGGTATCATTGGTGCAGCTGCAATAACTGGAGGAGCCTTGATGGCTATCACTGGAGGTATATGAACCCTTATAGTTTTCCTTGCCTTGGATTAATTGATCTGCAATGACCTTGAAAATATTGGAACTTGTTTTATGTGGTTCTGACTTTTATTTTTTGCCCATATTCACTAGGATTAGCTGCCCCAGCAATTGCTGCAGGATTTGGTGCTTTGGCTCCAACACTGGGCACTCTTATCCCTGTGATCGGAGCAAGTGGATTTGCAGCTGCGGCAACCGCTGCAGGAACAGTTGCTGGTTCTGTTGCTGTTGCTGCATCATTTGGAGGTAGACAATTACAACATTTCCTAGGCTTCTAAAAGAATCTCCTTCAATCTAATTTCAGTTTAGTTTTATTTATCAGGATGAATTAAACATCTTTGACTTTTTCACCACAGTTATGCGTGTTCCAGTCAAATCTATGCTTTCAAGAAGATTTTGTAAAAAGTACATGTCTTTTTTTCTTTTTTTTTTTTTTTTTAATATTCATACAGCATCAACCCAAAAAATATTTCATTTGAGGACTAATATGTGAGCAATTTTGGAAGCTTCAAGATTTTAGTGCAGAAAAAAAAATGTTGACTTAATTGTAAAAACCAATTAAGTTTTAGGATTATAGACGTTTTAACCTTATAGACTATAAATGCTCATATTATCTTTTACATTTATATCTGTAGCAAAATTGTGTTTATAATCATAAGCATATAGTTTTAGGATTATAGATGTTTTACTCTTTATGATTATCAGTACAGTTTATATCTGCAACATTGTCTTTCACATTTATATCTGTAGCAAAATTGTGTTGATAATCATAAGCATATAGTTTTAGGATAACAGATGTTTTGCTCTTTATGATTATTAGTACAATTTATATCTGCAACAAAATTTTCATTCTTATCTCCAAATATTTCTAGGGATTTTCCTAGAGAGCTTTTTTAAATTTCTCTTGCAAAGTAATTTTAATGTTGATTACGAAGATCAAATCTGTCACTTGAATACTTCAGTTCCTACTATGTTTGGGCAGTTTTCTTGCATGATGATTATATCCCCTTATACACAACAATTTGCTAGCATATGTATTAGAAGAACAACGGTGTAAATGTTCAGTAGGTAGCCTGAGATATTCTGATTTGTATACATGATACAGAATTTATTTGTGTCTTTCTGTTGGTGCTTTCTTTTAAGCCAGCTGCTGGAGCAGGACTTGCAGGGACCAAAATGGCCAGGAGAACTGGAAATGTTGATGAATTTGAATTCAAAGCTATAGGAAAAAACCATAACCAAGGCGTAAGACAATAATGCTTCTCATTTTCTCTAACAAAACATTTTCTGCTTGTCAAGTATCAGCATGTAATTTATGAAGCTAAACTTAAATTTTAATTGATCATATCTGCCAGCGACTAGCAGTTGAGATCTTGGTCTCAGGCTTTGTATTTGATGAGGAAGATTTTGTAAGGCCTTGGGAAGGACAAATTGATAACTTGGAAAGGTACTACATCTACACTGCCGTGCATAATGTTCTTTGTGATCCTATTAGATCTGTATCATCACTATGAGTTGACTTTTCTAAAATTAATAAGTCAACAGAACATTATTTCTTGTGGGACATTATTATTTTTCAGCAACAGGCCTAATGTTGTTGCTTACTATATTGAAATGGACTAATAAACAAAAACTAATTTTATTTCTGAAGATTTATTAGCATTCAAAATAGATTTTACAAGACATCTCTTATGACTAATATATTTTTAGGTATGTGCTGCAGTGGGAATCTAAGAATCTAATTGCAGTAAGCACTGCAATTCAAGATTGGCTCACATCAAGTAATTGGTTTGGACCTGATGGCTGCAAGTGTTGTTAACTGGTAATTTTAGTGAATATTCTTGTCTATGTTGTTAATGTCGCTCGTGGTTGCTGTAGGTATTGCATTGGGGTTAATGAAGCAAGGTGCAATGATGACTGTGTTAAGCACACTTTTGACAGCATTGGCTTGGCCAGCAACATTACTTGTTGCTACTGATTTTATAGATAGCAAATGGTCAGTTGCTATCGACAGGTAAGCTTATCTTTATGAACTGTGAGCAGAATACTTAGAAGTTAAGAGGGAGAAATGCCTTCCCAATTCTGTGCATCTTTCTGCACTAACATACTACGTCCTAATTTAATATTGCTGAGAGATATTGGTTACGTTCAAGTTTCAAACGTAAAGAAACATTACAAATTAACCAATTGACGTTAGTTGTGATTGTTGGATAAAATATTGTAAAAAATTGATAAAAATTTTAAAAAATAGCAAGATGTTACAAAAAGAAAGAGAATTTTAAGAACAACAGACTATAAATTGATACTAAATTATAATTTCGTTATTCATAATACCAAACAATTTAATAGTAGGGGCCGGCTTCTTAGTCTAGGTTGTTGGATAACTTTGACTATAGGTATTGCAAGTGTTGCATGTGAGCATATCATGCATATAAGCAATAAATTGCTGTTCGCCTTGGTGGTCAATAGTTTTAATTTTTGAGCCTTGGCAACAGCAACAAGATGACTTTTTAGCTATCATATGAATTTGCAACAATTTTCCAAAGATGGTAATTGAGATTTGTTGCCATAATATTTATGATCCCAAATATAATCAATATTAATCCACACATCAAAACAATATTTTCAACTTGCTTAAGAAAATAACAGTGATCATGTATGAGGTTCACTTTCAAAAATGTGATTTATTGTATGTTGTTTTCTTCATATCAACAAAAATCTGGCTGGCATGATACTTACCTTTGTGGCTCTTACAATTGGGTTTGTTTCCCATTTTTTCTCCTTTAGATCGGACAAAGCAGGGAAACTGTTAGCTGAAGTTCTATTGAAGGGATTACAGGGGAACAGGTATACAGCTCCTAACTAGCTCCAAATATTAACATTCTCTACTTCCCCAACCGGAAAAAGAAAATGAAAAGAAATTCAGTGACGTATTTAATTTCTATCTTTGGCTTTCTATAAATCTTTCAGGCCTGTGACACTTGTGGGTTACTCTCTTGGAGCTCGAGTCATTTTCAAGTGTCTGGAGACGCTGGCAGAGACTGAACATAATGGTAATATATATTCATTATGGTTAAAGTGGGTTGTGCAATAATAGCTTTTTCTTATGTGATTCTTCTGAACACTAACAGCTGAAGTTGTAGAAAGAGTTGTTCTTCTTGGAGCCCCAATCTCTATTAAAAATGAGAAGTGGAAAGCCGCAAGAAAGGTGATTGGCAATTCTTCACCAAAAGCATTCTCTGCTATTTCTATTTTAGCTGTTATCTTCTGTGAGAGCCTTAGTTAGCTTATGCTGTTTTCCAGATGGTGGCTGGGAGATTTGTAAATGCATATTCTACGAATGATTGGATTCTCGGAGTTGCTTTTCGTGCTAGGTATGCATCATATGAAAGGCTCTAGCAGAATTTATGTGGGATTTTTGTACATCATATGCAATTCACCATTTCATGATTCAATAAAATGTTGGAGCATCTAAGCAATTTGATGAGTGGCATCTATAAATTAGATTAAAAAAAATTAGAATTTGGCACTTTATCCCTGCAATGGTGTGGGCTTAAGGTGCTCGTGATTAACATACTGCTATCTATGGCAGATGATTAATATTCCAAACTTAATGAAATTTTGGAAATTATCATTATAATCAGTTATCACCATGCTTCCATCTCTATTTGTCCTATCTAAAGTAGCGTTCTATAATCTTTAGTTGTTGGTTATACGTTCATTAGTCCCTGCTACACAAGGAATCTGGGTGATCAATAGAGACTGTGGAAGGTGGTTCAGTTTGAATATCATTAAAATCATTCATTTATTGATTGTCAGGGAAGTATGGAGAGAAAAAGGAAAATAGAGCATGGCATTGAAGCTTTTCTAATCATGAAAATAACTATTTTTTCTCCTTTATTAAACTAGATTGACCTTTTTCCCTCTAAAAACTAACTGTTTGTTTTCGTTTAATAGCCTTCTTAGTCAAGGATTGGCTGGAATTCAACCGATTGATGTTCCAGGGATAGAGAATGTATGCACTTTCTTTCTTTCTTTATATCCTTTAATATTTTGTGATGCTTTTTTTGGATATTTGCCTGCATCAAAGGATATTTTTGTTGCGATTCAATTTCATCGAAGGCGTATTTGTTTCTCCTCTGCAGATTGATGTTACTGATACTATCGAAGGCCACTCTTCATATTTATGGGCCACACAAAAAATTTTGGACAGGCTTGAATTGGATGCATATTATCCTGTTTTTAGGAGTTCTGTCCATCATACATATTGAATTGTTGCATATTTGGTTTAATCTAAATATAAATTAACCTATCAATTCTTGCTGCAAACTACAGATTGAGAGTGCTTCTAATGCATGTCGCTGGTCTCTGTTTCTGATTGAGCTAACACAGCTTTTTCTTGGTTCAATGTGTGATTCATTTTATTGCGTTTCTTGTACATATTACAAATGAAATTGTACCTGTTAGAACTTTTGTAAAGGATGAGAATATTGGATAAGGTTCTGCTTGTTCCTGTGGATCTACTATTCAGCAACAGCATATGGTTTATAATTTTTAGCTACAGGCTAGGATGTACAAGATATGAGATTAAGAGTTTAATTCTTAGCCGTCCAATTCTTTTTATATTTTTTCAAAAAAATCCAATGGGCACAATTTTTTTTTTTTTTAAAAAAAGGTAAACCAAAAAAATAAAAAATGAAAAGAAAAAAGTTTGCATTGGAACTTTGGAATAAAGCTCCATGCAACTAATACTAAGGTGTTCACTTGGAAAAGAAATTTGTAGCCCTTGAGCTTTTATGGTTTCAACTTTCAACCATTTTTGTAATTTATTTTGGATCTTTACTTAAAAACTTACATCAACAACTGAAATAATCCAAGTTTTCTAAATTTACACGCTTCCCAAAACCACAAATAATTGCCGCTTGCCCCCTTTTTCTTTAACGCTAAAAACATCGCTCCTTCTTCAACCTCACTATCGTTGTGCCTTCCTCAAATCCCCAACCAGAAATGCTCAACCATGGGAAGAGTCTCTTGACCTCGACGATTCCAACCTCCCTTCTCTCCATCATTACGTGTAGATAAGAATCTGTATTAAAAATCGGATTGATCTTGAACTTAATTATGGTCGAAGTCTAAAATCTTGGGAGGAACTCGGATGAATTGGAATGGAGTGCCGAGCCCATCGGCTAGAAAAAAAAATATGAGCTGTTAGATTGGTTTAGACTGCAGGTGTACAGAGTTCGTCAAAGCACTACTAGATTAACTACACCGAGGACTTCGAGTCTCTAACTCTAACTCGTCTCCATAAGAAGAAGAACACAGTAAGAGAGCCATTTCTTTTTTCTTTAACGTTAGAGAAGCCATGCGGAAGCTCACAGAGAAAGACGTAGAGAGGCTAAAGTTGTCGCTGCTTTAAGTGGGTAATTTCACTTCAGTTTCCCCCCCCTCCAAGTCTCTAATCAGGTACTAATTTTTCATGGTAAATGCTTTATGGGTTTGTTCTTTTAATGCTGCTTTAGTGTATGGTGTGTATGATTTCAAATGGTTTCAGCATTGATTCTTTACTTTACCGTACAAATTTCAGCATTGAAATTAATAGTCACAATACTTGGTTAATTGGGCTTCGAATTTGGTTAATCTTTATGAGATAGGTTCTTTATATTCGTTGTTGTAATTTCATTTTTCATCTTTATGAGATAGGTTCTTTATAATACGGAATTGGGTTAATGCTTGGGTTTTTTTTATGATGTGTAGGTGGCTGGTGTACATATTTTGTTTTATTTGGTTATTTTGCATTTATTTTTCCCTTAGTCATTTGTTCTTATCACTCGATGTATATACATGTTAAACTTCCTCCCGTAACTAATTTACGATTGCTGTCTCTTTAATTTAACTTGATCAATTCATATGTGGATTTGAGCAATCGCCTCCTATATATTATGTAATGAATACAAAATATTGCAGGACAGAACTAAAAAGCTCATATACATTCTTCAAAACCAAAAAATTAAAATAGAAAAAATGAATTGGAAGCAAAAAATAAACCAAAAGGATACAAAAAATGAATTGGAAACCAGACGTAAACCAAAAGGATACAAAAAAATGAATCAAAAACCAAAAATAAACCAAAAACATATTCAAAAAAATAATAATTCTCCTTCAACTATGGAATATTTGGACATAAAATAAAGATTGCATAAATACAACAAATATATAAAAAGAAACTATGTGATACAACTACATTGCCATTAATAAAACAAAAAAGTATCAGAAACCAAAAAAAAAACAAAAATGATACCAATTTAAACAAAATAAGTATCAGAAACCAAAAAAACCAAAATGATACCAAATTATAAACGCAATATAAAATGACAGCATCCTCTTACGGTTTAACAAGACCAAAAAACATGAAAACATGTTCATTTCTTTAAAAAAAAATTCTATTACAATAATTACAACTTGTTTAATTCTAAAGAAAATGTTTAGCTTTAAGTTATAATATATTTTTTTTATACACTTGGTTTATTTGCAATTTCCTATACAATAACAAATGGAGACTTTAAGATATAGGCAGGTATGTGCTCCCTTTTTTATGGAGGAGGACTGACAAAATCATCTTCAGCATCTTGCGAATACAAAATTAAATCAGAAACCAAAAAGCAAAAAAAAAAAAAATTACAAAAAACTAATAACAATATATACCACATCAACAACCTTCACATTATGTCCACCAAGACCACCATAATAAGTAGGAATAAAAAACAAAATCAACATTTTCAACACCCTATTCAATAAAAAAATTACAAATAAACAAAACATATAAAAAACAAAAAAGTATTTCATAGAGCAATGCATGCTAGCCTCTTTTAACAAAACCCAATAAATAATTAATTTAATGATATTACTAGATTTTTAACTATTTTATTTATAGGATCATGTAAATTTGTATTTATTTTGGTTTATTGGAATTAAAAAAATTAACATTTGGAAAATAATGGTAAATTTATTAAAAAATAAAGAGAAAAAAAAGGGAACAACGAAATAAAAAAAGAGATTGTATTTCAAAATAAAATGTCAAAAAGTTTATGAAATAAAATCCAAAAAAAAATATATATTGACTAATGCTCCACTACTGTAAAAAGACAAAAAAAAAAGGAAAAAAATGAGAAAATAAAAATTTTGGAAAAAATATGAAAGGAACATAAATAAAAAATAACAAATAGAAAATAAAAAAAAGGAATGAGGAAAGAA
>CATIWK010019708.1:0-12875 GCA_949634005.1 Mallotus japonicus | reverse complement strand
GTTTCCGAGCCCGTTCTCTGATGACGGCTTCTGGGAACCTCCGTGGAATCCAGTTGCCGTAAAAGTGTGTCCCGGATTTCACCCGGGTGGCGACTCCATCTCCGAGTAGGCTTTTTAGACCTACATCGTATTTCTCACGCGGGTCGAAGGCCCGACATAGTGCCGTGGTTGCCAACACTTGGGCGCGCGCTAAACCCCGCCGCCTACAAACACCAACTTTCATTTTTTTTCAAATGGGAGGGCCCGAATATTGACTTATGGTTTATTATTATACTTGGATTTTTTTTTTTTTTTTTTTGAAAAAAGTGGGAGGGCCAAGGCCACTCCCACTTATAATTTGGCTCCATCCCTGGTTATGGCTCTATGGTGAAGAAGAGGAAGAGGATCTCATGTTTCTTGTTAAACTTCTTGAACTGGTCTACCCATGCTTCAAGAGTTCCTTTATAATGTGTCAAATGGGTTTTGCCACACCCATAATTTCGCTGAGGATGATAGAGCACTCTCCATTCCAGATTTGGGGCTTCTCTATTACCAACTTGCAAATCCTCTTAATGCGACACCGATGTACTGGTGTTTTGTGGCTTTTCTTAGGTTTTTAGACTTTGTTGTCTTCTTCTTTTTCTTTATGTTGCAGAATAGAGCAAGGTTTTGTGTAGTTTCTTGTATTGTTTTCTTATTTCTGTCTCTAAAATCTTGCTCTCTCTTCCTTGTACTGTCCTTTATGTATTAATAATATATATCTTTTATTGTGACAAAAAAAATAAAATAAGATCCAATTAAAAAGTTATATGTTTAATGGATGTTAATAAAAGTTAGAAGATAAAATTGAATAATTTAGTAAAAGTGGCATATAATTTTAATGTTGGGGTTGTATTATTATATTTATTTTCCTATTTAGTATTGGATTTTTTTTATTTAGTTAGATTTAATTAGAAGGTAATTTTTCTTCTAGATTCTTTTAGATTTTGTTTATTTTATATTTTTCTTATTAGTGCAGGGTTAATATCTAAAATTCTCTATATAAATATATGATATTCTCGTATTAAATATTGAAAAAAAATCAATTATTAGAGTATAAATAATTTTTTTATTAGTTTAAGTTTCTTTATTTGAAATTTATTTATTTTTCTAAACTTTAATTTTTTACTAGCTTTCTTCCATACTGACTTGTTGTATCAAATTTAAAAATATGTGAAAAAAAAAAAACGGAGTTCATAATTTTTAAATGAAAGAAGTATAATTTTAAAAATTACAAAACGAATTTACATGTTAATTTTATTCCAAATAAAAAAAAACCTGACCCTTTTATTCACTCTTTTTTTCCTAATTTTTTCTCAACATTTTTCATTTCTGGCCACTGCCAATCATCTTTTAGATTGGCGGTGGTCCCTCATTAGATATTTTTATTTTTTACTTTATTTTGTTTTCTTACATTTAATAAATACAGATCTCTGATCTGTTTGTTTTAAATTGATTTCTGTGAAATTTTAGATTTTTTATGGAATTGTTTTTACTCTTTATGGGATTTAATGGAGCATCTCTGTTGTGAAAATTCAGTTAATTTTTCTATAATTGGACTTATTTAAAGATCAAAGAATCGATTTGCGGCTAATTAAAGCCACTGAATGGAGCGTATGGACTACCAAGTTGCAAACTAAAAGAGTTTATCAACACAATTGAAGAATAACAATAAAAAATTTCACAATAATTAAACTTTATTTTGGTACTTGTTGATTGTATTTTTATTTTGTATTATCTTTTTAACAAGATATATTTTTAATTTTTATAAATGAATAATTCATTTTTTTTCTAAAAAAAACTACAAGATAAATATATAATTTTATTGTTTTCAAGATAAATTAAAAAATATATTTTATTTCATTAACGTTTTCACATATTTTACAATAATATTAATATTGATGTAGTAGAAAAAGTAGAAAATGGGAAAAATATTATATTAATAGTTTTTATGATATTAATGTGATATATCTAAAAATGATACACACATTAATCATTTTAAGACAAACAATTATACATAATATTTTATATTTTTCCTAAGATTTTATCGTGTAATAAATTAAGGCTCTTGCTATGGTGCAAACTTTTATATCTATGCAAATGAAATTAGAGCCGTTGAATTTATTTTTATTTAATTATAACTATTGATCATTTTTATATACCAATACCTATAAAATATATCAATGGTTATAATTAGATTAGTAGTAATCTAATGGTTCTAATTGTATTTGTATAGATACATAAGTTTGTATTGTAGAACGACTCATTAATTAATTTCACCTATATTTTAGATTTCTTTAGCTGCCCTCAAACTTGAAACCAGTGGACAATTAACTCACAAGTTAATTTTCTACTCAAGTTAAAACTTGTTAAAATAAATAGAATAACTCATAAAAAAAATTCTGTTCAAATTACCCACGACTTGTTAAATTTTTTGATGACATTACTCATAAACTTGTCAAAAATAATTTATGAGTAATTTGATAAAAAAAATAATTTTTAGACTAATTGTCTAATTGTCATAAGTTTTGGGAGGCCAATTGTTATTTAACCTTTCTTTTCAATTGCATAAATGGTCCTTCTACATCCGTAATAAGATAGAATTAGCCCTTTCTGATTCTGACTCATTTTCACATAATTAAATAAACACACATGACACAACAACACGTTTCACGTAGAGGAAAAGTGCCTGCAGGTTTTCGCTAGGCGGACCGCAACTATAGCGAACCTTCCCAAGTTTAAAATCAAGCTACTTGTCAAAATTCCCGTCTCATGGGAATACAAAGAAACAATCGTTCAAACCAAACCCAAAAAAATCAAGAATCTATACGCAAACCCCTTTTTTTTTTTTCATTTCTTGTGTTCTTTATTCCAATTCATTTTCATCTTCTTCAACAAAGAACGGCAAATTCGCTGTTCCATTCCATTGATTGATTATTTGGGTTTTCATTTCCGCCATGAAAAGGTATTTCTTTAACATCAACCAAAATCAAGAACAGCGATCGCCTGCACATCAACAGCAGCAGCTCGTTCTTGAAGAATCTGCGATGACTACAACAGCAGAGTCAAGAGGGCAACCTCCGTTGTCGGCGGTTGTAGAAGCGTTTGAGGAGCTAGCTCAGCGTTTAAAATCTGTTGATGATGATGGGGGAGGAGGAGGAGAGCTCCGATTGGATACGTTTTGTGATGCGTGTTCTTTGGTCTCTGTTCTTTTTAGCTGCCTTGGTCTTGCTTTTAAATTTGCCGAGTCTGAGTATGTTGCAAAGGTTCAATATTTTTCTTTATCTTGCTTTTCTATTTCATTTCTGTTCTATTATTTAAATAATATATCGATCTATCTTAAGATAAAATGTTACGTAATTTTGGCGGTGTTCAGGTGTGCAGCCTCGTGGAAGCATCCAAAAAGCACAACAATTTAAGAAATGTGCTTGATTTAGATGTTCAGAATGGCACGGTTAGAACTTCAGGAAGCCATTCGCGCAATCTACGCAGAGTCAGGCAGGGTCTTGATCTCATCAGAGCTTTATTCGAACAATTTGTATCAATTGAGTACGTCCATCAATTCTATCAAAAGACCAAATCTTTATCAGATTTTATTTGAATTGGGATGTTTATGATTGCTTTTTTTTTCTCAGTGATTACTCTCTAAAAGAAGCAGCTACCACAGCTTATTCTCAAGTTTGTGCACCATTTCACACATGGACAGTCAGGACAGCAGTTTATGCGGGAATGTACACTCTACCTTCACGAGATCAACTTCTGATAAGGCTCAACGAAACTGGTGAGTTTCAATCAATCTGCGTGCGCAAAATGTCGATTCAAGTTCACAAAGTTTTGTATACATTGCATGTTGCATAGCCTAGAAAGTAGAAGATGACAGTACATGATTGCATGTGCCTGTATGTTGCATAAGCATGTATATAACAAGACAAGGACAAACTTAAAAAAAACTTGTGGATGTGTGCTTCTTTGAATAAACATTGGACTTTAATGAACATGTTGTCAAATAGTTGAAATTGGAATTAGCCTGATTTAGACCTCTTAATTTTTTTTGTTCTCCCTTGCAGATCAGTCTGCAGATAAGAAAATGAGAAGATACATCAATGCCTCACTCCCAGTTATAACCTACATTGATAACCTTTACAAATCCAGGAATATCAGCTTGGATTGGTGAAGTTTTTGGAAGAGCCATACTAACATAACTTAATGAAGTTTACCTGTCTGGAAGAGACATACTGAACAGTTATTGAAAATTTCAATAGCAGCTGCATTTCTTGTAGCGGCATTTTTTTCTAGACTCTAGTTCAGTCCTGTAATATTAGCTTGTTCTGGCTATTGCTGCAGATTTTGACAGGTCACCTGTCAATGATTGCAGTTACAGATTCGCACATAGGCATCAAAAGCTTAATTAATAAACACCAATTCGTTTTTCTCAAATGTAATTAGACTTCTGATGATTTAGAAGCATTTGTCTCCAAGCAAAAACACCGTGCTTTAGGCTTGATTTGTGATCTTGAAACTGTGACAAGTAGTACGACAGAAAGTAGATTTGATAAACAGTTCTCAAATAAATACAACATCTGCAAGTTCTCAGAATTGGCACCAGTAGAAATAAAAAACATTAACTCTAGTAAGGATACTCATGTTCCATCAAAAACAATATCCAAGAACGTACCTTGTCAAAATATAAATTTTTATTTCCTCCATTTAAAAATCTAATCACAGTATCTGTCATGTCACTGAGATCATTACAAAATTAAATCACAAGAGCTACAACGTGAGCATAATATTAAACTAGAGATCACCGCAAAAACGTATTCCTCAGCCAAGTACTCTGTTTAGTAGACACCAGTATCTTTTCAACAGCCAAATAATAGACACACTATAGAGTATCTGCATTGTTGCAAAGAACCAAAAACATCATCTATAATGTCAGGCTTTCTGGGTTCTCGACAATTTTAGCGAAGGTCAAAAGGAAGGCCGCCAAGTCAGCTCCATAGACAATCCGGTGATCAGCCGTTACATTCACCTGGAAGGAAAAAAAAGAACAAATAATATTCATGGTCCCAAGTAGCAGGCAATTTTTAGCATTTGATAAGTGGAAATATCACTGTAGCGATGTATAACAGAAAAAATGCAGTCAGAAGCATTGACAGTGTTATTCTTCTTAATTGGCAGATTCCCAAGTAACAACTTCAGTTGCACTGATGCATACTATAAACTACAGCTATAAGCAATAAATTATAAACTGTGGCCAGCATCCTTGCACTGCCAAATTTTTATTCCTACGACAAATCCACCTCCCCTAAGGAACATCCTGCCACATATGTAAAACAAACCTTCTTGGGTCTATTGGACCACTATACTACTAGGTTCCAAATTGTGCTCAGTCAAAGAGAACTTGGTACGAACAATTTGAGAGGGATCACACTATTCCAAACCCCTAATCAACTAAAACCAAATAAATTCACAACATCCAAAATTCTCATCTATTTCATACTTAATTTGGACCCACAGCACTTCAAATCAATGCAACCATCAAATTATCACAGAGGAATACCATAATCTCTCATCAGCTAAAGAACATTAACGGCCAGTAAGTTATCCAATACAAAACCATAAACCAACAGCTTATGTACCTATAAGCCATATTATGATACCTATAAAGAATTACAAACTCAACAGTAACCCACCGGGCATAGCTCATTCTGATGAAGAGAAATACTTGAACCAAGGTGTGTTCCGTTACTATTATTCCTTAATTATAATGAAGAAAGTGGATATAAGAAAAGCTTGCTGTCAGAAAAATATACAAATATAAGCAAGATGTTAAGTGAGAATGTTTATTTCCTTTGTTGAAATATGTATTTGACTTCAAATATTTCCCAACAATCTTATATGAATGGCTAACAGTGTTTCAGTTACAAATATTGGAAATAAACCAAGTTCCATATTGAAAACCACATGGTTGTATTCCACCAATATGGACTCAAATTTTACAATATTTGACCATGTTTGGTTCATAAAAAATGTGTTCATCTACACATTGGTTTTTGTCATGCACACAACTAATTTAACAAAAAATCAACAGAAGATCAAAAATAAAACTCACCAGCATTTTGCTTTTCACGCTAAAGAATCCATCTTTACCAGCCACCACAGTTGGTTTTGATGCTCCAACAGCCATTATAGCCCCCTGAATACCATTCCAAATTCTGAGTAAATGACTAAATAGCAACAAGGAGTATCCATTTAAATAACGCATCTGAGAGGCTTCTTCCCAGTTAAAGCACCTCTAAGTTTCCCTATTTACATCATGTTCCGTTTTTCCCATTCCTAGTTTGTTGGCAAGAAGATTGAATAACATTACAAAAAAGAAAAAGGCTCTTTGAAATGCATAGGGGATGAATTTCTCCCATTTGTACAGATCAGCAATGCAAAGTTGAATTCTTTTTTTTTTTTTTTGACAGCAACATTATGGGAAAATAGCAAAAAGTTTACACTAGAGAAACATAATTTTTTACAGGGTTATCATAGGTTAAATTGGTTAAGAGCATAACTTGAGGAATTTTACAAACATTAGGCTTCCGCATGGAAGAAAGCTACTGCAATTTTCAACAAAGGGCTAGTCTTTCCTTCACCAATGAGGTGGGCATTGAAGCTTCTATTTACTTTTGACACGATTCTAGGTGAGGTTATTCACACAGGAATAAGTGTCTTGCTCTTTTCACATTTGTTCCAAAGAGAGAAGATTTTCTAAATCTCAGGATTAGGAGATAAAGATATCCTGCACTTAATGAAATATCCTTCACCAGTTCTCTATGTATAAGAAATGAAAAGTGGTGGAGAATTTAGAATCTGATTATAGGAAGTCTTTTTGTTAGGAGGCTGCTTCAAAAACAAAAGTTCCTTCAAATATATCTTGTTCTACTTGGGAAGCTTAATATGGGAATAGATTGTAACAATTGGCAATTTGATCGGAGGAGGGCAATTGGGAAAAAAGCATTTGTTCATAGCAAGTAGGTAAGAGCTCTTTGGTAGTTGGTTGATGTTAATAATAAGATCAATTGGACCAACGGAACCTAATATATTTCACTATGCTTTTATTGAAAACTAAATGAAGAGTAGGATATCATTCCATTAGCTATGTTTTGTCATTTATGTAAAGACTAATATTTGAAAGCGTTTGAAAATTTTCAGTATTTGATAAGTTCTAGATTAAGTTTTCATGCATCTAGTTTCCTTTTTCTCTTATTTTCTTTTTCCTCATCGTTGTGATTGTCTATTTTTTCTCATCTATATGATTGTAGCCAAAGCTGTGAATTCCTAGTATAAATGGGGGCTCTCAATTTGAAAAAGCTTCTTATCAAAATAATCTTTCATTTCATTGATGAAATGAAAATTAGCAAACACATTTATCATATCTCACCTGGCCAGGAGGAAGAATAGCGTCAAACCTGTCCACTCCAAACATTCCCAAATTGGAAAGAGTAAATGTCCCTGTATACAAGAGATTGTGAGTAAGTTTGCTTTCTCCTAAAGCTTTACATCGAGGATTCAAATCTGTGGACATATGTGTGTGTGTGTATATATATATATATATAATTTATGTAGTAAAAACCTGAATTGTACTCATGAGGCTGAAGTTGTTTTGATCTGGCTTTCTCCACCAGCTCTTTCCACTTTTGTGACAACAAGTAAAGATCCAACTACAGCAACAAAAAGATTTAACAATTTCACTTATGAGCCTGAAAATTCTGAAAAAAAAAAAGGGAAATGTATCCTTTATGACTCAAGTAGAGATATGTAGACTTAGTTGCAATACCTTATCTGCATCTTGGAGAACAGGAGTTATCAATCCACCATTAATGGCCACTGCCACTGCAATGTTTATGTTACTATTGTAAGTAAAACTCTTCCCGTCTTTACAGCTTGCATTGACAACTGGGTGCTGAACAAGTGCCATTGCTGCAGCTTTTGCTAACAACGCAGTCATTGTCACACCCTTTGGTTTCACCTGATAATGAATAATAACAAAAAGAAAATAACAACAATAATCCCCATATCAATTACTGTTTAAACAGCAATCTAAAACGTAATATCATCATAATACATGCAACAACTACAACAAATCAATAATTTAATCAAAGAATAATTAATCAATAATCAATAATTTAATCAAAGAATAATTATTGAAAACATAATGCTTGCTATTTTAACCTTCTCGTAGAGGGCATCAAGAGCATCAGTTGCCACAGGATACCCAACTCTAAACGTAGGCACTGAAAGGCTCTCCACCATATTTTTGGAAACTGCGGATTGCATTGTTGTAAAGGGCACAACAGTAGACCCTGGAAGTGGAGGAGGAGCAGCAGCCACTTCAGTTGAAGCAGCAGGAGTTGCCACAACAGGAGCAGCTGCAGGAGGAGGAGGAGCAGCAACAACAGGCTTGATACCAGCAGCAGCTTCCACGTCAGAAGGAGTTATTCTTCCATAGGGCCCAGTCCCAACCAATTTATTAATATCCACTTTATGCTGCTTCGCCAACTTCCTAGCATAGGGTGTAGCCACAATCTTTTTTGGCCCTTGGGGCGCTCCAGGTGCAGAAGGCGCAGGCTGTGCGATAGCTGGAGCAGGTGTAGTAGAAGTAACAGGAGGAGGAGATGGAGCAACAGGAGCGGCAGGTGAGGCAGATTTTGAGGAAGCTTTAGCTTTAGCTTCAGCAATTTCATCTTCAGTTTCAGCTAAAATACCAATAGGAGCACCAACAGCAGCGGATTCACCTTCAGGAACAACAATAGCAGCGAGAATACCATCGTAAAAAGTCTCGACGTCCATGTCAGCTTTATCAGATTCAACGACGACGACGCTTTCTCCTTTGGAGAGAACGTCGCCTTCGGATTTAATCCAGGAGACGATTTTGCCCTCGGTCATTGTGGAACTCAGCGCCGGCAT
This sequence comes from Mallotus japonicus, assembly GCA_949634005.1. Lineage (NCBI taxonomy): Eukaryota > Viridiplantae > Streptophyta > Magnoliopsida > Malpighiales > Euphorbiaceae > Mallotus > Mallotus japonicus. The sequence goes on along the minus strand of CATIWK010019708.1, from coordinate 3,902 downwards.
AAAGATCTCTCGGATCTTGGATTGGACTCTTAAGGCATTGCTGTTGCTGCGGTGGTGCTTGGCGGAGCTCCGGTGAGATATAGAGGGAAATGCGGACGGGAGAGATTGGGAGAGTGAGGAGGAGAAGGAGATTGTTTTGTTTGAGATCGGAATTTTGGAGAGGAACGGGGAAGAGGTAGCCATTGGAGTGAAATTGAAATGGAAATGGAGGATTTGTGATTGATTCGAGAGGAATTGAGCGCGAGAGATGTGTGTGTGTATTGTGTTGAGGTGTGTTTGGGGAAAATGAAAGGGAGGGAAATAGAAAGAGAGGGGGCGGAGAAGACGAGGAGAGGTTGGTTGGAGGGATTTGAGCTACCTCACTCTCACTCACCGTGTTTACATCGCCCGCTGCATTTTGTTGCTCCTTAAGTTCGTTAATTCTTGGAATAAAGTTCGATTCGGTCCTTAAAGGTTTTGAAAAAATTCAATTCGTCACTTTTTGATCTTTTTTATTAATTTCTCTCTTAAGCTTTGTAATAAAGATCAAATTGACCTTAAAAAACTCAATTTGATATTAGAGCATACCTTTCTTTCTTTCTTTCTTCTTTTGAAGGTTCTTCATCTAGCTTCTCAATTCACGGCAAGTGCTGGCCTTCCATGGCCAGCGGTGGCCTTTTCTCTTTCTTGTTTGTTTAGTATTTTTGTTATTTTCTTTTTGTAGTTGTTTTGTGAATATTTATTTTCTCCTTTTTGTTTTTAACCAGATCTGTTAGGGATCTTAGTTTTTTTTACTTTCATTCACTATCCATGGTGGTAGAGAACTTCCAATTACTAAGACCAATTTTTTGATTTAAGGAAGAGTGGATGCTTTCCATGGGTGTTGTTCTTTCAAGTTTTATCTTTTTTCTCACCTGATGGAGCTTCAAATTTGATCTAATATTGGCTTGAGGGAGTTCAGCTGGCTTTGCCCTGAGCAGAGTTTTTCTACACCTCCCTCTTCTTTTTATTATCTTCCTTGATTTGGGATCATTATCTTTTCAAACTTGGATTGATTCATAATCAAATATGAAGAGTTGTTTAAGATTGTATCTAGTTAACTTGCTAGGAGAAGTTTCAGACTTGTTGGTTTGCTTGTGAATTGTTGGCTATGAAATTTGGCGAACTAGTGTGCTGCATATCGGTGATGCTTGGAGTTTGGAATTCTAAGAGCTTCCTTTGTTAAATTTGGGTTGATATTTGTTGTTTACTTTGAGCATTCTTCTTTGTAGATTGGGCCATTAGGCCCTCTTCCTTTGTACTAGTCTTTGGTAAAAGAATAAATGGCCAAAATAATTAAAGGTTATGTTTTTTCACATAGATAATTAGGAAGAGTTGTGTTTGTAAAATAGATGAAGACAACTCTTTGTTATGATAAATTACTGTTAATTTATTATAACTAAGAGTTGTATCTTTTACAAACAGTCTAAATGACACCCATTAGAACTTTATAAATAAATCAACAAACTACATCATTCATAATTACAAAAATTTTAATTCTACTCTTCCGTAACATCTATGTGATATCCAGTCTTACGACATTATCACAACCTTTCTCCGAAATCTTTCCTGGTCCTTCAATGGTATCAAAGCCATGCCCTGAAGTTAGCCATGGTCGATTAATTCTAGGAATGCCGAACAAAGATGGTGGGCCCTAGTTAGATCACGATGTAATCCGTGGATGAGCTCTATTGGATAGGCGGTGTGCTCTAGATACTTCATGGACGTGTCTTAACCCCAACAAGGTGAAGTTGAGTTGACCTAGATAGAGCCAAACTCTCGAGTCAAGTAGTGCTCTCCATATGCTTCATGGACGTGTCCTGACCCCAACACGGTGAAGTGGAGAGGAATCCTAGTTGGTAGAGAGTGGATGGATAGATGATCATTTGAGAGGAGGCTTGGTGGTCCTTTGTTCGAGGCGAGGATTGTTGGATATACGACCAAAGTCCCACATTGGCTAGAAGAGGGGATGATTATGGGTTTATAAGTATAGAGAATATCTCCATTGGTTTGAGGCCTTTTGGGGTAAAGCCCAAAAGCAAAACCATGAGGCTTTAGGCCCAAAGTGGAAAATATTATACTAATGTGGAGATATGTGGTGTCCATATTGGATATACGACCAAAGTCCCACATTGGCTAGAAGTGGGGATGATCATGGGTTTATAAGTATAGACAATATCTCCATTAGTCTGAGGCTTTTTGGGGTAAAGCCCAAGAGCAAAACCATAAGGGTTTAGGCCCAAAGTGGACAATATCATACCAATGTGGAGATATGTGGTGTCTATGGACCAACAAGTGGTATCAAAGCTTGGTACTATGACAAAAGAAAATCTAATTTTCAAACTAAAACACCCCATTCTTTCTCCCTTAACTTTAACCTTTGATCCAACCAAAACTAGTAAAGAAAATAAAAATGATGCAAAACTCATGTTCAATCTCTGGAAATCAGAGTTCCACCAAAGAGGTTTATTGGAAAAGGAAAAAGAGATCACCATTAATTACATCTCAAGTTCAAGTGAATCATCAAGCTCCTACACACTCATGTCACCAACCTTTCCACAATATTTCCTACTAACAAATTCCAATTCCTTGGTCATTTATTCCTCTCAACCATATTCCCACAAAGGAAATTCAGAAAATAATTTTCCAATATTCTTCATTCACAACACAGGGGATGAAGGAGACATTGAAGAAGACCCAAATGAAGAAGAAATTTTAAAAGAAAAATTGGAAACCAAGGCTTCCCTCTCTAGTTCACCATCAAGACAAATTTTTTTGGACAAACAAACAGCGTCGTTGGATTCAAAGCAAAAAATTGAGTGCGAAAGTGCCAAGTTCGTCGGAAAAATACCCCTAGTCGTCAGAAAATCGAGCTCGCCGGATTTCTAGACAAATTCCGGCTAGACCACCAAATTTCGGCAGTCCAGCCGGAGTGGGCCACTACCAAACCAGCCCAGCAACATCCTGCCCAACCCAGGGCAGCCCAACAGCAATCTGCCCAGTCCATCAACCAGTCTGCCAATACCCAGTAATCTGCCCAGACCCAGCAATCTGCCTAGATCCGACCCACAACCAGACCCAGATCCGCGTGCTGGCTCATTGCAGACCTAAACCCACCAGCCCATGCTTCTGACCCACATGTATCTTTACCCATTGACCCATTTAATCAAGTACAAACAGAAGCACAACAACATTTATTTTCAACCTTTGATCGTGTTGACCATGCATTGGAGAGAGTTGACTAGCATCTTTGCATGCTTGATCAACGGTTATGTGGTTTGGAGTGCTACAACAGGCCATATTGGATCGCTGCAACAAATTTTCTTCAACTTTTCATCATTTTTATGGTCCATAAAGAAAATTTAATTCGGGATTTCGATATAATAATTGATTTAAGGCAATTGCTACACCATCAAGAAAATTTGAAAAAGGAAATTCTTCCAAAGGTGTGAAACACAATGATTATTAAATTATTAATTAAGTAATATCTATTATAATTATTATAATTATTAGTGTGTTAGTTTTTATTATTTTATTTATTTATTGTTGTTTTAATTTCATCACAATTAATAGCAAGTGGTGAAAAGTGTGTTGTTGTATTTTTTATTATAAATAAAAATAATATATTTTTTATATTTTTATCTTAAATAAACATTATTTATTTATTAATTTCTCATTGTTGATTACTACTCCATTTAAATATTAATATCATTATATTAAACAAAAATGGAGATTAAAAATCATTCAAATCAACTTAAAATAGAGAAATTAAATGGTAAAAATTACCAAATTTGTAAAAGAAGAATAATGTTTATTCTTATGCATGAAAAAACACACTATACAATAACAAAAGAAAAACCAAAAGAATCTCAAGATCCTTTGGA
>CATIWK010019571.1:0-11381 GCA_949634005.1 Mallotus japonicus | reverse complement strand
ATGTCAAATTCCCTAGCAACTAAAATGAATTTGTTTAAGAGGAAACTTTCGGATTCTCCTCTTTGTCCATCTTGTAATAGCCAGCAAGAATCTATTGAACATATTTTCTTTTTATGTCCTGTAGCAAAAAGAATTTGGTTCTTCTCTCCTTTGGGTTTTACCCCAAATGATTTTGGCTTTCCTTCTATAAGGAAATGGTGGTCTGATATCTCTGATTTGCTATGTACTTCTGGGAAAGCTAATATGCTTGATTTAATTATTTGTATATGCTGGTATATTTTGAAGAACATGAATAATTTCATTTTTTCAAGAAAAGAGAGCTCTCCTATGGATGTTGTGTCAAATGTCATCCATTTCTGGCTTTAGTTAAAGGATGTTCCTTCTTCAGATCAAGGATTTTAGAGGATCTTCGCTGTCCAGGAACAACAATCTGTCTGGAACGCTCCTTCACCATGTTTCTTCAAGATTAATTCAGATGCTAGCTTCATCTATGATAGAGGTTCAGCATCAATGGCTACCGTTATGAGAGATGATAAAGGTGTTTTGCCTGATGGATTCTGTTTTCAGTGACCAGTCATCTCTGCTCTTGCAGGTGAGGCGTTAGCTCTTCTTGCAAGGATCACCATTGCAAAAGCTCGTGGTATAAGGAAGGCTATTTTTGAATCGGACTCAAAGCTCTTGATTGATGTTATTAAACAACCTTCTTTAGATGTTCCCTAGGAAATTCAGGCTATTATTAGTGATATAAGGGCTCTAATTACCAATGAGCAATGCTTTAGTTTCCATTTTATTAACAAAAGGGCTAACAAAGCTGCTGATTGGGCAACTAAACATGTTTCTTTTTTATTGTATAACCCTGCTTAGGTTGTTAATGTCCCTCCCGAACTTGGTGCCATTTTGTACTCTGATGCCCAACGGCTTTTGAGTTAATGAATTGCAAATTGTTCAAAAAAAAAAAAACAAAACAAAACCATAACAAAACAACATCCATTAATAAAAATAAAACCCACAAGCATAAGAAAGTGTATCACACATAAAATGAATTACAACACCAAACGATGAAGCCATATTATTGGCCAAAAAAAATCGATGAAGTCATATTATTGGCAAAAAAAAAAACGTTGAAGTCATATTGTTGTTGATAATTAAAAGCCCCGACACAAACATCATTAACAGTTCAACAATAATCCACAACACATAATTATGAAACATACTAATATCATTATGTTTATAATTGTTCAAGAGCAATAGAATTGTGCGAGATCAAAAAGAAGAATACCTAGGGTTGTCATTTTTTTTTTCTCTTTTTCTTCTCTTATCAGTCAGTGAGGTACGAGAAAAAAGTCTGTTCAATTCTTGAGGTAGGATGGAAGAGAATTTTTTTTTTATTTCCTATTTATATCAACCTAAAAAAAGTCATTCAAAGTCTACAAAAGTCCGTTGCTTATAAAAGTTCATAACTTTTTGAATATGAGTTTACTTTTATAGACTTTATAAAGTCCTAATTAAATATCTCTTTAATTTTTATAGATTTTTTTTAAATTTGTAAAAGTCATTATTAAATACATCATAACTTTTAACTTTTAATGACTCTTTAAAAGTTAGAATTGAATACCTCGTGACTTTTAAAATCTATCAAAGTCTTTAAAAATCCTAATTGAATACACCCCTTGATAATATTAAAAATAACAACAATAATTTTTTTTAAAAAAAAAACTCAAAACGAAGAACATACCAGTAGCAACTGGATTAATGAAGGAAATGAATTTCATTGATCAATAGAATGTAAATAGCATACAACTCGAGAGTACCCAGATCGTTGATAACAAGTATGGGGTCTGGATGATCACTAATGCGTAAGGGATAATCATTATTTTATCCCTTCACATAGACAAACTAGAAGAGTCGTCAAAATTTTCAGATGTTAACGCTCTTGGAACACAGTTCTGAAAGGAGTCGCGAGCACTCCCACATGATTCTGTCCATTTTCACACAGTCATCAGTCCTGCTCCACCGCCAGTAGAAAAAAAAAAGACCATCGGGGCCTGTCTGAATTGTTCTGACTTCTTGTTGTGAGAAAATCCTACCCCTCTCATTGAATCTGAGCAAGAAAAGGAAAAATATTATGAAATAGCCTGCAAAGACATGCAAGTTATTTATTTGCCGCAAGCACATACATTATTGGTCAGGCAAAGAACATATAATGACAATTCATACAGGTAAACTGAATTGTCATTACAAGAGCAGAAAATTGGTTTATCTTCTGCATCAGACATCCCACAACAAGTGATAGCACCCTGCAATGACGAAACACCTTACCATCACCCTGAGTATAATTTCATTAATTCAATACGACAACATATCATTTGATTGAAATAGTAAAACCATTAAAAAAGAACTAACGATTTAGAAAATCATCAATGGCCAATAATTTACAATCAAAAGGACAAAACAGTAGAGCAAAACTATTAAAAATGACTTGCCCAGTTGTGCCGTCTATTGAACCAGGGCATATCACAGCAGCAGCAACATGACCAATATAGCCCTTTTTTTTTTTTTTTTTTTACCATTTATCGGGAGAAATTTCTAAAAACGACGGCGTTTCAATTTTTTAAATCTAGTTTTGCTTTAAACCCTGAAACCTGGGGCTGGGTTTAATTAATCAACTGAAGCTGCGAACACAATGATGGCGATGACGATGGCGGGTGTAGAAGAAGCAAAACTCCAACTATTCCTTCAATGGCTTGAGGTTCACTTCTCAGTAGTTTAATTTAACGTTTTAAGATGATGTGCGTTTCTCTTTTATATTTCTTTTAATCATTTAAGTGCTTAATTTGCATTCAGGCAAATAAAGTTGAGCTACGAGGTTGCACTATCAAATACTGTGGTCCGAATAAAGGATTTGGTATTTTTGCAACAAATGATGTATCTGATGGTAATTACTTTTCATTAATATCTGCTTTTAAAATTATTTCTTTGATTGGGTTTTGAGGTTTTTATACGATGATAACAGATTAAAAAGGAAATGAAATTTGGAAATTTGTAGGGGTTTTGGTTGTTGTTCCACTGGATTTGGCAATAACTCCAATGAGAGTTTTGCAAGATCCTCTTATTGGACCTGAGTGTAGAGCTATGTTTGAAGAAGGAGAAGTTGATGACAGGTTCTTGACGATTTTATTTCTAATGTTGGAGCGACTTCGCAAGAATTCTTCTTGGAAACCGTATGTATATTCTGCATTTCTGTGGTTTAATGTAGGATTTATTTGGTGAGTGTGATTGATTTGGGTGATCAAATATATGCATATATTAGTTACCTTGACATGCTTCCCACAACTTTTGGAAATCCACTTTGGTTTACTGATGATGAGCTATCAGAGCTTAAGGGGACAACTTTGTATCGGGCAACTGAATTGCAGGTAATCATATATGCTTTCTTGGATTTTTTGTTTTGATTCCTTGAGAAAATTCTCTACAGCTGAACTGTCCATACTCCATATCATAAATCCTATCATAAATGCTTTCTTGGATTTTTTGTTTTGATTCCTTGAGAAAATTCTCTACAGCTGAACTGTCCATACTCCATATCATAAATCCTAACAGCTGAACTTGGCAACAACCATATGTTGTTGAAGTAAGTTGAGCATCTTATATATGGAAAACTAATTACATCTCCGCTTTCATGCTGGTATAAGTATAAGACGATCTATTCTGGTCCACTTGTGCTGCTAAAAATGGTTTCTGTCTTATTGCAGTTTCATGTAAGAATCAGTATGATTGATGACATTAATGCATAGTATGGGTGATTGATTGGGTTTTTTGAACTTAGCTGCACAGTGTACGTGACCAAAGACTTGTTTATCCTACAGAAGAAAAAATTGTTGTCCCTTTATGATCACAAAGTGAAGGGTTTGATGAAGAAACTTCTGATTCTAGATGGAGATTTAGAAACGTAAGTTCCAAGTTGCTCTTTCTCTCTGAATATTGAAAATTAATGGCATCCATGTTGAGCATAATTGCATTATCATAGGGATCCACACATCATTTCACAGTTACCAACGGTATTACTGTAGTTTATGAATTGCATGTAGCATGAATTAAGAAGGAAAGATTTTATTTGTAGAAGCCTGAGAATTTTTTTTTTGTTCTTTTCCAGTGATGTGTGTTTCGAGGATTTCCTTTGGTATCGACTCCTAAATCCCTCCTTTTTGTTTGATGTTGTTCTTTACTTGATTTACGTAAATTTATGGTGCTCATACTTTGATGGCTAATCTTTGACTATTTGAATCAAGCTAGGGCAAATTCTGTATTTTGGAGTCGTGCTTTGAACATTCCTTTTCCACATTCTTATGTATTTCCACAAGTTCAAAAGGATCAAGGCAATCACTCTTCAACTGATGTCTTGGAGATCTCATGTAGTGATAATTCTGGTCAAAACTTGATTAGTGAAAAGGATGAAAGAAGTGAGATTTTTTTTCCCTTTTTGTGGGCATCATTCTCTCATCCAATTCTTACAATTGAAGGATTTTTTAATTTATATCAAACTCAAATCCAACCCCCAGTCCTTTCTTTTTGTCTTAGGATCCAAAGATCATGATGTCGACAGCCAAGTCAATGGAGCAATATCCACATCAGGTGAAGGGGGGACCGTTTGGGTTGAAGGTCTTGTTCCTGGCATTGATTTTTGCAATCATGGTATGCCAATTTCTAGTAAATCTGAGTAGATTTGCTCAATATTGCCCGTCTTTTTTATTTTACATAATCTTCTTGGTATTTCATTGCTGTTGGTAGAATTTTTGTTTTCATTTTGGTAAACCTTCTTCAAAATTACTTAAGAGTAGATATTTTTTATGAATTTTGATGGATCAAACAATTGAAATTAGTTTCTTAAGTATCTTTGTACTTGTGAAATGATGCTCTGGATTGTAAGGTTTGATCATTTTGTTGGTCTTTGCTGCAATTGTGAAACTGTAGATCTGAAGGCAGCAGCAACATGGGAGGTTGATGGAACTGGTTTGGTTAGTGGAGTTCCCTTTTCCATGTACCTTCTCTCTGGTATCGTTCTTTCTGATTTTGATGGGTTTGCTTGTATGCAAATTTTACAATTTGACCTTTATGCAAATTTTATATACAAATTTTATAATATGACCTTTATGAAGTCTTAGCAGTTGCTGATTATATTGATTATCTGTTTTTCTCATTTTGTTTATCCAAACTGGAAAGCTAAACAAACTCCCTTCCAAATAGAGAAAGAGATTTCCATTAGTTATGGAAATAAAGGCGACGAGGTACATTCTTCTGGCACTGATATGTTTTACCTTAATAGTGCCTCTTGCCTTCTTACTGGTGCTTACCGCTAAATGCTTATTTTTATTGCCATGGTCTTGCCTTCTTACTGGTGCTTACGTCCAAGTAACAGCAGTTACCTCCTGTTTTGATGTAGGAGTTGCTGTACCTGTATGGATTTGTCATTGACAATAATACAGATGACTATCTTATGGTAATAGTTTGTATTTGGATTTTGTGAGGCATTGACTTTTCATTTGTGCCTGTCATATTTTTAATTGTACTCATCTGAAGAAAGTTTCATTGACCATCTGGGCTGTTGAAACTTTTTTTGCATTTTTCATGCAGATGATTAATTATGACCATAATTCTAGTGTTATTGCCAACCAACAGACTGTACTTGCTAATCGAGGCCTAGGTACTTGCTCTCTGATGTTTGCAGGTCCATTATCCTGTAGAGGCAATTCAGAATGATCCCTTTTCAGACTCCAAAATGCAGCTTCTTGAAGCGCAGGTCAGCTTTTTTGTGTCTCCTCACTCCTTAGCAGTGTAATATTTCTTCTATGTTATTTTATTTAGAGAAACTGACTTTCAGTGTTCTTTAGTATGTTAACAGAATTATGTTTCTTGCTCTTTCGCCTTTACATCCCCAGCCCCATAAAGAAAGGAAGATTTGGTAATAATATTGGTTTTTCACAGAAAGCTGAAATGCGATGTCTTTTACCAAAAAGCTTGCTGGATCAGGGGTTTTTTGCCGTTGAAACCTCAAAAAATGACAGCAACATCAAGTGCAAAACAGATCAAGTTTGCAACTTCAGTTGGAGTGGTCAGCGCAAAACACCCTCTTATATAAATGAGCTGGTCTTTCCTGAGGATTTTTTAACTTCATTGAGGACATTGGCCATGCGGGAAGCCGAACTACATAAGGTTTCTTCTTTGCTTGAAGAGGTGCAGTTCTTCTTTGATAACATCTTTTCTATCTTTAAACATGTGTAACAGACAATACGCAGGTTCCAATATTCTTTTTCAACACATCATTCGGCGTGTGTTACTATTAGAAAACAGTCTGCCTTATGCATCATTTATGAACTTTAGTAGTTTAGTTGTTCCCCACAATTGAAACTTTTGATTTTGTTTAAAAGCTTCTAGGTTCTGAAGGGGAGAGGCCACCAACAGATTCAGAAGTTAGAGCAGCCATATGGGAGGCATGTGGAGATTCTGGAGCTCTGCAATTGCTTTTCGATCTTCTTCAAATGAAGTAACTATCTGGAATCTGTATAATACTAATATCAAATGTACGACATATGCATCTTAAGACAGACTTTATGCATTCTAGGTTATTGGATCTTGAAGAGAGTTCTGGAACAGAGGACTGTGATTCTGAACTGCTAGAAAAGTTCCAATATGCTGAAAGACCAGAAGAACTAGGAAGGTGTGAGAATAAATTAAGGTAGCACACTTCCATTTCCACCTTCTGAGATTCTTCCACGTACATCACCTTTCTAATGAATGCAGTGTATCCTGTTGCACGATGCCTACATTCGTTGTTTTTACTTGTCAAAACCTCTTCCGCGTCAAGTATACTTTACCATGATGGTTAATTAGTGCACTTTTGTTTGTTTTATGCCCAATATATTCTAGGCTACGTGCCATCAAATCTATAGTTTGAAAGTTTTGCCTCTTTTATCTTCCTTTCATATCTCCCTTAGCAAGATTATGATAAGGGACGCTAATGCTTCATCATTTTTTCCTGTGTGTCAATTGCAGCGACCATGAGGGATACAAAGCAACCCAACACCAGCTGATGAGTAGAAACAAATGGGCTAGCGTAGTATATAGAAAAGGGCAAAAGGAACTCACACGATTATTCCTCAAGGAAGCAGAGCATGCTTTGCAATTATCTTTGAGTGAAGGAAATTGACTGAACTTTGTGTTCAATTTAAGCTTTAGCCGCGTGAATGGCTTCGTTTATTGCTTTCTATGATCTCATTTTGATGAAAATGAAATTTTTATTTAAAGCTCCTAACTCTAAAATTTGTTTGCTATTTCTTCAGTAGTATATGTTCGTTTTCCTGGTTTCTTATGGCTGCCCATTTATGATATGTTTTAATAAATTTATGCGCGAACTGGATATTTTCATGGTTGCCATGTACAGAAGGAAAATACATATCATGTTGAAATTATAGTTTTACGAACTACATATATGTGTCTATCCAAAATGCCTATCGGTTCTTCCATAGAAAATAAATTTATCCTAAATGCCAGCATGTTCAGTGCTTTCTACTAGGTGCGCAACATTCCTAAGCATCCATCCAAGAGAATAAGCAGCAGCAGCAATGGTACCATTGCCAATGGTGATGGCCACAGAGCGAACATAACTTTGACCTGCAATCTTGGCCTTGGCTATTCCAAGCAGCGCCAGGGAGACGGCAGCCATGACACAAGCACCAGTAAACTTCAACCGGTCACTGTTAGTAAAAGGGATGAGGACAATGAAAGAGAGGAGAGGCAAACTGCCAAATACCACGAAGGCCGTGAAGGTTACAAGACCATTTTTCAGTGGCTTCTCTGCTGGAGCATTAGGTAAAATTCCTCCTTGTGCTGCCATTTTCTCGTCTACTAGAATGCCTTTGTACTTTGCAAATATCTCCACCACCTTGCATCCACATGCATAAGATTTAATCAATCAGGAAAAGAACGTAGGGACGTTAATTCATTGATTACAAGTGTGTGTGTATATGGTTATATACAGTAGATGCATCGTCGATGTCCATCCCCAGAGACTGATATTTCCGTACCAAGTCTAGCTTCAGGGACCTACTGCCATTAGTGACTTCCCATTCTGTGATTGCCCTTTCCTCGGCTGCCATATCCTTCTCAGTGCTACTCGAAACAAAATCTCCGAATCCCATCGATATCCCATCTGCCACCAAGTTGGCGAATCCCAACACCAACACATCCACTGCATATATGCGCATGAACAGAAGCCTTAATGGAGTTCAGTGTTTTATGGCCATGAAATTTGAAACACACGTGTTATATTAATTAGTTACCGGAGGATCTTTGGGTGGCAGAGATGGAAGAAATGAGAGAGAAGCAAGTGACAATGGCATCAAGTCCTGCATACACAATGCTTTTTACGTACTCTCCTCCTTTCCATGGCCTCTTTGGCCTTTCATCATCTTCTTCCTTTTGTTGCTGCTGCTGTTGCTGTTCTCCTCCTTCATCTTCCCTTAGCAAATGTATTATAGTAGTGTTTTCTTCGTCGCTTATCTCATAAGCCATTCTTCATTTCACTGCTCGTTTTCACAGTTTAAATATGGATATTATGCATATTAATCTGGCTGATGAGACAACATTGAGCACGTGTCATCATGCATGCTCTGGGCTTGATACCGTGTTCTTAGTCAAAATCAAAGCTTTGCATCTCAAGTTTACTTGTCGGTCTTGTTGGATTTTTCATTAAACATAGAAACAAAAATAAATGGGGAAAAATTAATTCTCTAGGAAAATGCTAGCAATTGTTACTATTACAATGAAAACAATTAATAAAAATTTAGACCAATTGGCTCTTCTCTTCTTGAGCTGCTACGGTGTCTAATTGAATATGAATTTTTCCTTCTGGATCGCTAGAAGAAGGTTTATGAATCTTGATCTTGGTAGGAGATGAGTTGGAAGAGATTCTTTTATGAGGGTTGTTATCGGGCAAAAGCTTCAATGTGATTCCCATGGCTATCAGCAGAAGTCCAGTCCCATGTTGCTCTGTTAATGGCTTTGTGAATATAATGTATGATAGCAATAATGTTACAGCCTTCCTCGCCGTCGTCACCTGTGATACAATTCAAGAAAATTAAAAAAAAAAATCCTGAATTTTTAATAGTAAATAGTAATAAAACTTGTATTCATTTCTCTCGTGTGCATGGAATCATTATTCAACACATTGCATCTTTTTCTGTTTCCTTTTACATTAATGCAACACGAATTGATGTTAATGCTGCCTACCTACATAAATTGTTAACACGAGCTATTAAAGGTATTTTTTTACCCGAATTAACCCACCTACCCTGAACCTTTTTTTTAAAGAAAAAAAAGAGCTAATGACTGTAGATTAATGCCATCTTGGGATAAAATTGGCATGAGCTTACAAAATTGTCTGAAAGTATTGTTTCTACTCTTATTCTTGGAGGCCAGAGTTAAAGAAAACTCAAAATTATACCAACAACATTAAATGTGGCATTAAAAAACTTGACATAAATGGACATTGATGAAACTAGTAAGGATTCGTGGGAGGAGCGTACCATGGCTGTGGTGGCAGCGCCAAAAAGGGCAATGAGAGAAAGGACAGAGACTTGACCAACAAATGTTGCCATGGCTTCAAAGATCAACACCGCATATACATATGGATGCTGCATCAACAACAAAAATTGCATCTTAAAATTTCTGATTTGTTGAATTCAGAGTTTAGTTTTGTTTTAGTTCTTTTTAAGTTTTACCTGAGAACATGAATTCCATGCTTTGAACAATTCTCCAGTTAAAATCATTGGAGGAATCAAGAAAGGCAAACCCACTACACTTGAACAAAACAGCATCTCCATCTGTAAAAATAAGTGAATAATCATCATAATTCCTTTTGTTCACAATGTAAATCAGAAGCAAAGTACATAATTTATATTTACCTGTGTAGTTTCAGGATTGATGGTAAAAATAGCTTCTTGTAAATTACCAACCAAGGCATCCATGATTAGAGCACCACATATCATTACAACACCAATAATGTGGAAATTAGGGGAAGTTTTAGCATCTGCTAAGGTAAAAAGAATCAACCCGACAACTAAAAGTAGTGCAGATGCGTATTCATGAACTGGGTATTTCCTTCTCAGTCCTGGAACAAAGGCTCCCATAACCATCACTGGAAGAACCTGCACCAACACAACAATAAACACTATCAGAATAACCATGCAATTTGCTCCTGTAATGTCCAAAGAAATCAAAGACATTGGAATTGATCATGAATTACCTTGGTGGATTTAAACATGATTTGTGCGGGGTAATTAAGAAAAGCTAAAGACCCTTTGGTGAGTCCATGAGAACCCATAAGAACAGCAGAAAGCTTGACATAAGTCTTCCATGGATTCACCATTTGTGCAGGCGTAAAGCCTTGAACGTATATAAGGAATATATACACACAAATTTGAACAAATGTGAAGTACCAACCGTAGCTGAAACAATAAAAACCCACCAACATCAATATTATCTCATACAAGCTGTATAATATAATCTTCAACGAAGGCTCACAGCAACACTCTATCAAATAAAATCTTACCTGAATTGAAGCCTATTGTATACATATTCCTGAAATTCAAAAAGTTTAATTAAGCCATACTTATCAACAAAAACAAACAAGTCAAGAAAAGAAAACAGAACAATCCCAAACAGACGGAAATCGATGAAAATGAAAAAGAAAAAAAAAGGAATAAAATGAGAAAACAGAGGAAGTAAATACCTCGCATATACCATTAACAAGGTAGCCAAAGAAGAACCCAGAAGAACAAATAAGGAACTGTTGCCACCTGGGTCTATCAGAAAGGGAAATCCCAAACAAAGACCGAGCTTTCTCTGCCTTCTTCATTTTCTTTCTCTGTGAGCTACTTCTTGATCAAGAATTAACAACACTTGATCAAGTTAACAACTGCGCCTGAAAATCAACCTAACAAACCCAAGTAGATATCGACCTGGTCAATGATAAATTTGCATGTTGACTTATAAAACACAACCACTTTGGAATTGGCTCTAGTTTGATTATATTACATTTCTCATACTATGTTCTTGTAGTTAGTTTGGTTTTATAACAGGGCAGAGGAAGAAACAGGGTAGCTTAATATTTAGTGTGAACTATGTACACATGGTTTTTGCGTATCTTTCCAGGTCAAACTTTTAGGCACCATCCGATGCGGTAGGTGACCAAGTGATGATTTGATTGATTTGCTTAGATTGGTGGGTTTTATATTGGAAAGCTAGGGCCTCACCTACTAGATTTATAGCTCTGTTATTTATCATAATAAAACTAATAAATTATCATTAAGAGGAGGATTTGCATG
>CATIWK010019559.1:0-11179 GCA_949634005.1 Mallotus japonicus | reverse complement strand
AATGAACCAACCAAAACCACCAAAAACAACCACCAGTAATAATCTCATAAAACTGAAAATGAACCAACTAAAACAACTAGAAACACATCTGCCAACAACCTCATAAAACTAAAAATGAACCAATTAAAACAATAAAAAAACTACCACAGAAACAACCTCATAAAACTGAAAATGAACAAATCAAAACAACCAAAAACATATAAAAATACTATGTTTTCTGTTATTTTTTCCTTATAAAAATACAATTTTCAAAAATATGAGGCACCTTGACAAATGCCCAAAAAATAATTAAAACTCACAATCTTCTTCTTTATCATCGTCATCTTCTTCTTTTGAAACTCATAATCTACAATTAAAAAGTTTTTTAATTTTTTTTCTTCATCATCATCATCATCATCTTTTTCTTTTTCCGTTTATTTTCTGAAAAAAAAACTCATCATCATCGTCATCATCATCTCAATATATATATATATATATATATATATATATATAATTGCTTTTCATCATTGACGATGTTGGGTGTTTTTAGTGTAGTTTTAAGTTCATATAGTTGCTTCTTCTCCAGTTCTTTCAGCAGATAGCGAGAGAGGTTTAGCTTTAAAAGAACCAAAAAAATTGAAGAAAAGAAACAACATGCATGTGGGTTTGTTGTCTACTTCTTCATTCACTTTTGAACGAGAATAAGAAAAAACCGTAAAAATAAAAAGAAAAAGAAAAAAAAAGAAAGATGAAAAGCACAAAGTTAAGGACCGTATTTTTAAAAATATTTTGATAAAATACGGTGGTGGCTGTAATTTTTCCTAAAATTTATTTCAAGTATTGGATTCAGTTCTCTTTTTACTAAATGCACAATTTCATCTCTAACCTTTATCCAAATAACTTTCAAAAAATTTTTAAATAATCTATTACAAAATTTTACTTTCATTTTTAAAATTTTTTTTACACTCTTATTTTTATTTTTTATATAAAATGTTTAAAATTGTCACTAATAAATTGTAATCACACACCTAAAAGAAATACAAATTCCAACTAACATAATATTTTTAGTTAAAATTTTATCATATTTCAATTTGTTATACTCAATTTAACTCTTTTTATTTTTAATTTCATTTTTCTCTTTTTTTATATCTTATAATTTTTTATTTGAAATATATAATAAGTTAAAAAAAATTCTAGAAGTGGAAAAATTAGAACTAAAATTTAAATGATATCAGGCCCAAAGCCAATATAGGCCCAAATGTCTCGGTTCGGCCCATGAGACAAACCGACCAGCGAAGTGGAAATAAATTGACCCCACAATTTGACAATCCGTACCGCCTGCAAACCTGACAGTCCGTACCACCTGCCAACTTGACGCTTCGCCTGCTCACCCGACAAAGCTCACGTGGATGACGAATGCAGAGCATACTTGAAGACCAAGCTGGAAACACCACAGGGAACAGACCCACGTGAACGGTACCAGATCCCATCCAAGGGACATGCCCACATGAATAGTACTAGTCTCCAAGCAATGGAAGAGCTCCAAGTGGCAACCAAAGGTGAACCTACAAAAAACCCTAGAAAATCAATATATAAAGGAAGGTATAACATGTATACCCTAAGTTAACCCACTTACTATTTCATTTTCTCTCATCTCTGTCTGGTGCTCTTTCTAACTTAATCGTTAGAGTCGGTTCATCGGGACTCCACCTGGCGTGCCTCTCACCAAATTTATTTTGCAAGTTCCTCAACCACCTGGAGAACGGATCGACAACATTATTAAAGTTTATAATAAATTAAAATAAAAATTTACAAGCGTTAGAGAATATTTGAATACAGTTCAAGGGTGAATTATGTATTTGGCTTTTTGTTTTATTCTTATTGGTTAGAATTGTGGAGATATAGTCTCCATGATCACAAATCAATAATTTTAATATAAATTTATGATGGAAAAATAATAAAAAGATGATTATTTTTATTATATAACCCACTGTTCTCAATTCAAAAATAAAGAGATTTTTATTTATATACAAGGTATTCTATTTAATGTTGAGTGTATAAATTACCAATTTAATCTTTAAATTTAATACATTCGAAATATACAATTTTTTTAAAAAAATAATAATAAATAAACATTTGAAATTTCGATTGTAAATCTAGGCTCACCTGTTGAAATGTTGAATAAGAGATGGGTCTAAGTCTAACCTGATTGCGGTCCCTAGCTACGGTCTTTTTCCCTGGACCTTAAAAACTGCAAGAAATAAGGAAAAGAATTGGGCCAAAAGTAGTGCATCAAATATAGGAATACTGCATGCTTGGTGGTCTCTTTTACGCTTCTTATGTTACGCACCACGTTTGGCCCAAACTTACACACCCACGCCTTCGCGGCAAATTTTATTAGAGAAATTTATCAAAAATCCCTCAGACCTATTTACTAAAATGTATTCAATTTTTTTTTTACTAAAATGAATTTTCCCTTTTTCTCCATGCCTTTTTTTTTTTGCCCTCCTCCTTGTTTTATCTTTTTCTCCCTTTTTTTTCATTTCTTTCTTTTTTATTTTTATTTTATGCTTATTTTTTTATTTTTTATTTTCTCTCTTTTTATTTGTTTTTATTTTTTTCTTATTATCAGTTATCCTTACTTTCTTATTTTTTAATTTTTTTCCTTATTATTTTTATTTGTTCTTATTTTATTTCAGAGATTATAATTAATATATTTACATTATAAAACTCATATGGGCTTTAATAAATAATTTAATTTTCAAATATGTAATTTTTTTTTGTTTTACGATCCTAGTATGTATATATATTAAATGAATTTGAACTAGAGAGGATTTCAGTTGGTGCACCAAGGAATCCCAACTAGGTTGGCACCCCAATAGCACCATCTTCATCAATCAGTCTAGTCCTTTTTATTAATAAGGAAAAAAGAATACAAACTGAAAACATCCACAAAGTGGGAATAAAAGCTAAGAAGAGAACCTAAAGTTCTCTTTTCCTAAAATGTCTCTCAAAATCAGGTCATTACAATCAAAAGGGTGATTGTTCCACCATCTAATATGGCTTAAAGAAATTCCAATAACAGAGAGCTTGTCAGCTGCAGCATTGCCCTCTTTATATATGTGAGAAATGATGACCTGCATGGAATTCAACTTGTTGAGACAGTCCTGCCATTGGAAGTGAAAGTGCCAAGGGACATTGGGATTTCTACATTGCAAGAGATTAACAACATAAGAGCTATCACATTCAATCCACAAGCAAGGGGGCCGAAGATCATAAGCTTTATTGATAGCAATAATAACCGCACTTAGCTCAGCCTTAAAGGCGAATTTGACACCTAGGGGAGCAGCGAATGACATAATAGAGTGACTGAAATGGTCTCTAAAGACACCACTGGCTCCAGCAATACCAGGAGCCCCTATTGTTGCTTCGTCAGTGTTGAGTTTTAACCAGCCAACCGGAGGAGCGCTCCAATGAACAGACAAAATAACTCGAGGATGACCTGCGATGCCAGGAATCTGTAAGCGACGTAAAACAGAGAGATCACTCGAGGTGTTAGCCATATGTCCCATTTTGAAAAAAGAAGCAGCATGAATAACTTTATAAACTTTGCGGATAAAGGCATGCATGGGAACATATTCATCATGGAACAGTAACCTGTTTCGGGTATACCAAATAGCATGAACAACCTCTAATATACCTGCCCGCCAAAGAACAAGCAACTGAGTCGAGAATTTCATCTGCCAAGTGGAATGAAAAAATTGTTGAAGTGTATTTGAGAAATTAATAACCACTTCAAAGATACTTGCTAGAGTAGTCCAAAGAGTAACAACGTAAGTGCAATGCAAGAAAATATGAGGGATAGTTTTCACATGATTGGCACATAAAAAATAGCGGGAGACCATATTAAATCCCTTGTCATACAGCAGCGCATCCACAGGAAGCTTGTTATGCAATAAGCGCCAAGAGAGAAAGGATCGAGATAGAGGCAAGTAGTGGCGCAATAGGTCCTTGCCCCAAGCAACCTTTGGAGCTTGAACCCGAGAATAATGATAGACAACTTTACAAGAAAGAGTTCCATTCGTAGAGAAAAAATATACTAAGTTGTCCTTAGGCAGATGAGAGAAGATCAGATTCTCAATGTCATGAAAAATATAGGGGAAAGCAGCCTGAAAATTCTGAGGAATGTGCCAGGAATTATGAGAATATAAATTAGAAATAGTGGCTTTGAGATTATTTCAAATATGAAGCAGAATGCCTATGCGCAAGGCAATGATGTAGCCAAGCCAGTTATCGTTCCAGAAACTCAACAAAGAGTGCTTGCTAATCATCCATTGCGAATGAGAAATTAGATTAGAATAAGAATCCCGAATAGAAGACCATACCGAAGATCTAATATATGAGCTACGAACCACCTTGGATTGATAAAGATAGCGTGATCTTAAGAATTAAAAATGAAAGCTATCCTGGCTCATAAGCTTCCAAGAAAATTTACTTACAAAGGCATAATTCGTAAGATACAAGCGCTTCAAATTCAGACCACCTTCATCCACCGAGGAGCAACAAATATCCTAAAGAACCGTGACTAGCTTGTGGGAAAGATAGTCACCAGTCCAGAGGAAATTCTTTAAGCAACGCTCCAAATACTTCAGCAGCATACTTGGCCATTTATAGATCATAAAAGTATGAATGAAAGAGCCATAAAGAATGGAATTAATTAAAGAAAGCCTACTAGCTATAGAAAGAGTAGAACCTTTCCATTTCTCCAATTTTGCAAGGATGGAATCAATTATAGGTTGAAGCCATTTTCGCTTGGGGGCCCCTTTGAACATGGGAACACCTAAGTATTTGAAAGGCAAGGTCCCCAACTTTATACCTTGACATGACCTTGAGCATAGAAACTCGAGAAGGAGACATATATTTTCCAAAAAAAATATCGGATTTTTCCCAATTCACATGTTGGCCCGAAAGCACACCATAGGAAGTAAACATATTAGTAATGTGATGAAGATTAATTTTGGAAGCCTTGAAAAAAATTAGAATATCGTCAGCATATAAGAGATGGGTAGGGCAGTGAACTCTACTGTTGGAATGCATAGGAAGGACCGCACCTTGTTCAAAGTATATATATATAATTCATTTCATACGCCATAAATAAACTAAAAATAATACAAATAATAAAACACAAATAAATGAAAAATATTTCAAGTTTCATGTATTTGAAGTTTGTATTCAAGTCATAATGAGCAAAATAACTAAATAGCAATCCTGAGACTATTTTTATGATGATAATAATAATAATAATAATAATATATTTAATCAAAGATAATGAAAAATATAATAGGATTATTTAGTATTGTTCATGAAGATGAATAAAAGTGTAAGAAATGGTTTCATATGCGGATAACATACTGATCAAACACTAATCATATAATAATATATGGATAATATACTAATCATATACAAAAATAATCTATTATTTCTATTTTCTCTCTTTTATTTATTTTATTTTTTTTCTTATTATTAGTTATCCTTATTTTTTTTATTTAGGGTTTGCAAATCAAATCACCAAGAGGAACTCTGTCCTTAATAAAGCATACAACTTGTTCATTGCTTTACTAAATTCTTACTGTTGTTGAGCAAAGTAACAAACATACATAGATTCGAAAAAAAGAAAAAGAAAATGTATATGGTGAAGCATCCAATCGAAAAAAGAACTAGTTTTAATGGGGCATTAGCATAAATTAAAAGTCAAGAATAAAATTAATAATTTATTTTGTATAAATTATTAAATTTAATTTCTTATATCTGATCATATACTAATTAGATATGGATCATATACTGATCAAATACGGATTATATACGGAAAATACTTCATGCTATATTGTAATTATTAACCTATATGGAAAATACTTCATTCTTTATTTGTAATTATTAATTTTTTTGAATGTATTATATTCAATTGTTAAATACATAATATATAAAAAATTAACAAAATTATTAAGGGTAAACATTTTTTTAATATAAAAAATTTATTGAAAATTTTATTATTATTAAGTATACAATGTAATAGAAACGTAAAATATAGTTAAAATATACTAAATTGAGTAGATACCCATATTTTTTTTGGTGTTTTTAATGCTTTATATTCAAGTGAATTATGTGTCTTGACTGATGTCTTTCAAATACATTAGGGGCACTTTTATGGTATGAGATTGTTATTTATGTTTCTTGTATCTTATGCTAATTGTTAGCTTGCAACAATGTGTTCAATTCAAGGTGAATATGAAGTATAAATGATACGGAACCTCCATGAATAAGCTTGAGAACCCCTTTATATATTCGAACCCCCAATAACATGAAAACCCCAATACTCAATTTAGCAATAACTCCAAGTGATACGAACCCACTAGACGACCTGCTTTAGGAACTCGTTCAATATGAATCCAAACCCATGCTCTCAAGGAAAGTTCAAATCAAGTTCTAAATCAGACAAAAGAAACCTTCACCTCATGTTTAGTTAGCTCAAATAACCAAAGCTATATCAAAACTTTGACCTTTTGAACATAATAAACAAGCAACAAAAGTTATTAAGAAGAGGCCACAATCTATTGTCTAGAAGATAGATTGATAAGTCACAAAGGTTGTCACATGGTTAACTAGGTAACCAAAGAGAAAACTCTCCAAATTTTATTAATGATCCATGGTTGCACCCCTAACGTTACATAAAATAAGGCCTTTACATAGGCTTAAAGAAACTCTAAATAAAACTTAATTAATATCCTAACTAAACAAGAAAATAAAATCCTTCTTTAAAAAGAAAAATATAATTCTACTTAAATAAGAAAATATAATCCTAGTCAAATTCGGATTTACATATACAGTACGTTGTAGCGTACTTTTCATTATCATGAAGGCCGAATTGATGAAAGCTCAAAACATAAAAGTTATATCCCTTGATATAAGCTTTAATTATCATCTTGAATTGCTTCATTTGGATCTATATTGAGTGAGATATGGCTCATTTACTGATGTATGTTCAGTTTGCCCAGTTTTGTTCATGATTTGATAATCTCTCATAATTTTGGCCCATGAAGAAGATCGAATTAGCCTCAGATTTCTTCATTAAAGTTGTATCTATCTGTCTTATCTTTCTATAGCCTCTTGAATTACCTCAATCTGAGTTTTGTAGAGTGAGTTATGGTGAAAATACCGAAGCATGCTACACAAAATATGAATTCACGCGAATTGATCTTGTCTTGAATGGAAGTTGACTTATTAGCATGAACAAATCTTGAAACCTTCCTCTTTGGAACATAGAATCGTATCATTCTCCCTTTCTTCAAAAAGATTTGTCCTCAAATCTTTGCCTTCCATGCAATTGTTTTTTTTTTTTAAAGAAAGACTCACAAACACGACACAAGAAAAAAAAAACACAAAAATATAAACTAGACTCAAAAAAATTCAAGACATAATTTTGTTAACTCATAAATAGAAAATAAAAATAAAATTCAAATCCTAAAAAAAATTGAAAAAAACAATTTTTTTTTCTCTTTTTAAACACAAAATAAAAATAAAAATATAGTTCTTAAGATTTAAAAATAAAGAAAAACTAGCTAAGGATGCGTAGAATTGAATTGAACAAAACTTGATTTGAGCCAAGCTCTGATACCAAATGATACGGAACCTCCATGAATATATATTCGAACCCCCAACACATTAACATGAAAACCCCAATACTCAATTCAGCAATAACTCCAAGTGATACGAACCCACTAGACTACCTGCTTTAGGAACCCGTTCAACATGAATCCAAACCCAGACTCTCAAGGAAAGTTCAAATCAAGTTCTAATTCAGACAAAGGAAACCTTCACCTCATGTTTAGTTAGCCCAAACAACCAAAGCTATATAAAAACTTTGACCTTTTGAACATAACAAACAAACAACAAAAGTTATTAAGAAGACGCCACAATCTACTATCTGAAAGATATATTGATAAGTCACAAAGGTTGTCACATGGTTAACCAGGTAACCAAAGAGAAAACTCTCTAAATTTTATTAATGATCCACGTTACATAAAATGAGGCCTTTATATAGGCTTAAAGAAACCCTAAATAAAACCTAATTAATATCCTAACTAAATAAGAAAACAAAATCCTTCTTAAATAAGAAAATATAATTCTACTTAAATAAGAAAATATAATCCTAGTCGAATTCGGATTTACATATATAGTATGTTGTAGCGCACTTTTCACCATCATGAAGGCCGAATTGATACAAGCCCAAAATATAAAAATTATAGCCCTTGATATAAGCTTCAAGCATCATCTTGAATTGCTTCATTTGGATCTATATTGAGTGAGATATGACCCATTTACTGATGTATGTTCAGTCTGCCCAGTTTTATTCACGATCTGATAATCTCTCATAATTTTGGCCCATTAAGACGATCAAATTAGCCTCAGCTTTCTTCATTAAAGTTGTAGCTCTCTGTCTTAGATTTCTATAGCCTCTTGAATCACCTCAATCCGAGTTTTGTAGAGTGAGTTATGGTGAAAATACAGAAGCATGCTAGCTATACAAAATACGAATTCATGCGAATTGATCTTGTCTTAAATGGAAGTTGACTTATTAGCATGAGCAAATCTTCAAATCTTCCTCTTTGGAACATAGGATCATATGAATAAAACATAATGATGTGTCACTTTAAGGAAATGTCTTGCACAACTGTGTTTGTAGTTACTTTAATTTATAAAAGTTTGATTTTTTTTGGCTTTGAATGATATGAGGATTCATGGTTGATGGCTATTTTATGAAACTTGATTACTAAAATATGTTTATCGTTTTGAAGATTACGAGGTATGGTTGTGTAGTGGATGTAGAGAGCATGACTTAAATAAAAGTTAATGATAGAGGATATTCTGTTTGTGCTTTTATGCACTTGGCCTAAATCATCATCATCTGCACTCTGGTTTCTTTGTTTGCAAAATTGTTTTAGGACATAAGATGTAAAAACGAAATGTCTAACACTATCAACTACCAAATTATGTTATTTCTACCTTTTATGCCTATAGATTCTTTTGTAATCTTAAGTGGTTTGCTATGTATTTCTTTCAACAGGCAGTAATTAGATTTTGATAATGTGAAAATACTAAGGTAAATTGATTAATTTGTGGGAGATGTGTCCTTTTTGGATTGATGTTTACCTTCTTTGTTGAGGTTAAATGTTTGACCGAATGATTTGCTTAAGATAGCAATAAGTTTGGTTTTAGAGTAGGAAGCATTATTTTGTTGGCAATGTCATTAACGTTCGTTTGTAATACAATGAAAGTAAATGAAGATGGGTGGGGATTTTTACACTCCCCTCATTTATTTTTGCACTTCTCCTTTTATTTTTTAGAATTTCAAATTACATCATTACCCTTTTACTTAGAATGTTTATTTTTTTCATTAACTACTATTCTTTTTTTTTAAAGACATTAACTACTATTCTTAAACTATACTTTTTTTTATCTAAATTTACTATTTAATGTTTAAAATTATAAAGCTACTTGTGATTGAACTTACATTTTTTTTTTGCATTAAAAAACTTAGCATAGTCAATTATTATTTTTTATAACCATTCTTTACCTTTTAATTTGTTTAGATAATTATAACTTGCACCAATTATAAAAAAAATAATCTTTTTTTTTTTACTTTTATAAACAGTTTTTTAATTTTTACTTTTATGAACAGTTTTTAATATCATATGCACATTATTTTATTTTTATTTTTCTTATCATAATTTTTTAAAATAATATAAAAATCAAATTAGATGATTAAAAAAATATATTATAAATATTTAATGAAAATTTCATCATATAAAATATTATTGTAATTTTTATTTTTTAGACAAGTATTATAACATATTGATAATAGAAAAATAAGTGCCATATTCTTTTTTAATCAAATAGACCTTTCGTAGTACAACTTAATTAGAGTATTTCTTGGATGTATTTGATTTAAATTACACGTAAATTCATTTTTCCTCTATTCATTGAATTTATGAATACTTTTTATGTGATAAATTATTGTTGAATTTTTATAATAATTTTTTAATCACATAATTTTATCTTTAAATTATTTTTAAAAATGAGGATAAAAATAAAAAATAAAAATTATGTGCATGATATTTAAAAAAAAAATATTCATAAAAAATAAAAAAATCTATTATTTCCTATAATTGGTGCAAATTTTACAACAAGATAAGTTAAAAGTTAAAGAGTACTTATAAAAAAATAATTGACTATATTAAATTTTATCAATGCAAAAAAAAAAAAAAAAAAAACAAACCTCAATTACAAGTAGTTTTAAAATATTAAACATCAAACAATAAATTTGGAAAGAAAATGAAAAAAATGGTAGTTTAGAAATTGTAATTAATAAAAAAAATGTCAATAAAGGATAATCATGTAATTTACAATTCTAAAAAAATAAAAATGGAGTTCAAAAATCAATGGGTGGAGTGCAAAAATCTCCACCCAATTTTTTATATTTAAGGGTCAAATAATTATTGAAGAATAAAAAAATACTTGACTAAATAATAACTTATTTTAAATAATATTTTTTTTTTTTGTGGATTATAACTTTTTTTTTTGAGGAATTTTGTGGATTCTAACTTAAAGGCAATACATTAAATTAATAATTTACTAGTTTATAAAATAATAAACAGTGCAAAAAATTTTAAGACCAATAATTAATAAATTTTTGATATACTAATAAAAAATTAAGCTATATATATATATATATATATATATATATATATATATATATATATATGTACGAAGGGGGGACAGACATGTCACGACCCAAATCGGGGAGTCATGACCGGCGCTAGGGAACGGAAATTACTATAACCAGAACCCGTAGCAAGCCTTAAATATAAAATACACATAAATTAATTCACGAAAATACCAAGAAATTAAAACTTTATTTAATAAAATAAGATCTTATAACAAAGTAAAACAGTACAACAATACACAATTCTTTAGCTGACAGTCTCAATAATAAAATCAATATTACATACATCAACATTTAATTATTACTACTGCAGCATCTAGAGTGTAAACAAAAGTTCAAATAAGTAATTTACATAAATCAGCCGGGGCAGAAGAAGACCGGCGGAGAGGTCTAGTAGTGAGGTCTGAGGAAGAAGAACTC
>CATIWK010019461.1:0-11993 GCA_949634005.1 Mallotus japonicus | reverse complement strand
ATTGTTTTTTAGTTTTTTTTTGGTTGGTTCATTTTCAATTTTATGAGGTTGTTTTGTAATAGTTTTCTAGTTGTTTTCTAATTTTTTGTTGTTGTTTTTGGTTGGTTCATTTTCAGTTTTATGAGATTATTTTTTAGTGATTTTTCATATTGTTTTTCTAGTTTTTTGTTTGTTATTTTGGCGGTTGTTTTTGGTTTTTTTTGTTGGTTCATTTTCAGTTTATTGAGGTTGTTTTATAGAGATTTTTCTGGTTATTTTGGTTGTTCATTTTCAATTTTATGTGGTTGTTTTGTAGTGGTTTTTCTTGTTGTTTTTTTGGTTGGTTCATTTTTAATTTTATGAGGTTGTTTTGTAATGGTTATTTTGATTGTTTTGACTGTTGTTTGGTTGAAAAATTGGTTGTTGTGGTTGAAAAATTGGTTGTTTTTGTTGTTTTAAAACAGTTTCCAAGGTTAATCAGTTCTAAAATTGGTTGTTTTAAAATTTATAGTTGTTTTTTGGTTGTTGGTTATTGTCAGGTTAACTTATATATATATATATATATATATATATATATATATATATTAAATATAAGTTATATAAATATAAATTTTTTTATTCTTTTATTATTCATTAATTTATATAAATATAACTAATTTATATAACAGAAAAGATCAACATATAGAATCTATTCAGATATAACCGTTAATTGTGCAATTAATTGTCATACTAAAGACTGTTTTACCCTAGTTTATGACTATTGTTATGCGTGTTAAATTAACTTGTATTTCCGAAAAAAGAAATCACCATTATCAAGACTTCTAATTAATTGTTACTGTATTGGCGGGAAATATAGTAACAAAATGGATCAAAGTTATTGCTCCATTGTCTTTCATGGTCATTGTTTAATCAAATGAAGTATAGAGAAATGGTTATGCAATAGCCTTTTGGTTTTGACATTTATGATTATTCATTGAATGGAGAAGAAAACTCTATTGATGTTCTTGTAGATAATGGTGATGATAGCGTAGGTGAAGTTGGTGAAGTAAATTCTCAAAATATTGAGAATATAAATTTCAATGAACTTATTGCAGAGGCAAGTCCTTAACCAGGTATGTCTTTTCCAAATGTAGATAAACTGTTAGAAGCCTATTAAGAACATGCTAGGTTGAAAGAATTTTCTGTTGCTAAAAGACCTGCTCAGAAGGGTAGCGATGGTGTAAGAAGATATTAAACCATTAGTTGTGATAAAGGGAGGAAATCAAAAGCAATGATAAAATCAAAGAGATCAGGATGCCCAGCTCATTTGAATGCAATTATGAGAGGAGGAATATGGGTTGTTAGTTCAATAAAACATTATCACAACCACGAGCTGAATACTTCAATGAGCAGGTTAATGAGTGCCCATAGGATTTTTCCTCCAACACTTCAAAGAACATTGGTCGCTCATGACAATGTCTGACTTAGGCCTTGTAGAAGCATTAGACTGGCACAGGTGCAAGTTAATAGTCCATAAAATTTAGTATGCTTGTTAAGGGACATGAGGAATTTTATAGATAGGCAGAGGAGGTTAAGGCTTAGTGAAGGAGATGCAGAAGCTATCAAAAAAATTTTATAGTAATGTAGCAGAAAAGATGAAAATTTTTTTTATTTGATTAACATTGACGATGAAAGCCGTTTGAGAAATGTGTTGTGGATTCATCCTAGAGGTAAAATAACAGCTTATTAAGATTTTGATGATATTATATCTTTTGACATAACTTACCTTTTGAATAGATACAAGATGCCTCTTACTACATTCGTTGGTGTGAACCATCATGGTCAGTCGATTTTGATGGCATGTGTTTCAGTTGTAAATAAAAGTATTAAATCATTTAAATGGCTTTTCTCTTCGTGGTTCACAGCTATTGGTGACAGTCATCCTCATGCAATTATTACCAATCAATATGAGAGCATTAAGGTAGCTATAAGAGAAATTATGTCGAATACCATTCACCGTTTATGTATATGGCATATAATGTGCAAGATACCAAAAAAGTTTAAACACGTTAATGATTTTGGTGAATGTTATAATGAATTTAAAGGTTTAGTGTGTGACAACCTAAGTATTCAGACGTTTGAGAATAATTGGAGAAACTTCACAACTTGGTACAATCTTATTCTAAATGAATGGTTGGTGTTGTATAATGAAAGGGAGAGTTGGGTTCCAGTATACTTAGATCATAGATTTTGGGCTGGAATGACATCTACTTAGAGGAGTGAAAGCATGCATGCATATTTTGATGGTTATATCCACTCAACGAGTACACTAAATTAATTTTTTGACCAATATGAGATAGCATTGAGCGACAAGGTTGAGAAGGAATTTACTACTGATTTTAATAGCAGAAATAAAGAAGTTTTTTGTTTCACATATTTTAATTGGAAAAAATAATTTCAGTGTGCCTTCACCAATGGTATGTTTGAAAAAGTGCAAGAAAAATTAAAAAGATGTTATACTGTCATATATTGAATGCAGACCATAGTTAAATCAATTAAGGAGGCATTAAGTTCCACGAGGTGCTTGAACGATGCTTATTGAATGACTTTTTTGTTAAAGAGTTTGTTTATACTATTAATTTTATGCCAGAAGGTAATTACATAAGCTGTAACCGTAAAAAAAAAAATTGAATATACTTATATATTACGCTGCCATATACTTAAAGTGTTGTCTATTAAGGATATTCAAGTTGTTAATGAATGGTATGTGAGTAGAAGGTGGCAAAAGGATGTGCATCATCCTCATTCATGAATATTTTTTATTGGTGGTTATCCTAACATGACCGAGGAGTGTAAGAAAAGCATTAAATTACAGAAGTACTTCAATAAATGTGTTAATTTGGCTTTGTTTGCAAATGCTAAAAGGTTTTTTTTTTAATGGAGTAATTGGAAGTTGCTTATAATGAGCTTTTGCACTAGAATAGAGCATTGGATAATAATATTAACGAAGAGCAAAATGATGGTGAATGTAATAAAGATGTTGGTGCACTACTTATGGATCCAAATGTCACAGCTTCACATGGAAGGCCTCGTAGTGGTAGATTCAGATCAAGATAAGACATTGCTACTATTGGTGGTAAGAGAACAAGGAGAGGAGGGGGTCGAGGGGGCAGAGGTCAAAGAGGTCATGGGTGAGTTGTACAGTCTTCTCTACAAGATAACTCAGTATAATGAATTCTTACCATGTAACTTATTTTCACATTTTATTTGTTATTATATCATTTTTTTAGCTATGAAGCACCGACACTTCAAATAGGGTGGAGTATCTGTGTCTGACACTTTTTAGACACCGACACGCACCCGACACAACCTAACACGTGTTCGATACGACTAGAATGTGTCCTATTAATTTATTATTTTTTATTTTTAGGACACCGGAAGGACACAACTAAGATACATGTAGGACACGACTTGACATTTTTTAGGACACGGCGGGGCTAAATTTGAAATTATAAAATATGATAAGTGTTAGTGATATGCACTAGGTCAATCACTTATGACTATGTATTGACTTTATCATTTTATTAATAAAAAGGCATTTCCATTATCATTTCCTTTTTATGATAATTGAATGAATAGTTAACTCTTCCTTAGATTAAAATATGAGTTCTATTCATAATATCCCTAGCCATTTATTTATTATAGAATTAATAATAAATTAAGGCTAGTATGGTGTTGACTGATGATTATGTTTTACTAGTCATGAATATGAGATATTAAGTCAACTCATAGGTACTTGTTTGAGAAATCATGTACTAGATTGACCCACTATCAGAATACTACATAGATAATTGTCATAAGTATTTCTCATCACAGTAATATTGTTTTAGTCCTTCGACCTTGAAATCACCATGGATTTCTACATAACTATTTTATATTTTGACACATTTTAACATTGTCTTTAACAGGATAATGAAATAGAATGTTGTTGGGTATGAAATGATTTATGTGAGGAATGTGAGTGATTGAGAAGGAATTTATCCCACATTTAATATGAGTAAGATATCTATGGGCCCCTTGATAAGATAGACTGAAGGAAAATGCATGGCCATGCTGAAATGAATTGATAAAGAGTTATCATTCTCAGTATACTTGGAATCAAGTCATAATATTATTGAACTGTATAAGGATGACATAAACTATGCCTTATGTTCAATTAAGATATCATGTAATAAAGGGACTACAATGTTGACTGTAATAAGGTTATGTCTGATTATCGGCCTTCACATAACTTGGGTAGTCATAATGTCTTGCTAGAGGCCACTTATGACTTATAGGCCTAAATTGGGATTTTAGGCCCACTGCCAACGTTATGTGAATCTACAGGGTCACACACTTAGAACAGTCCCAAAATGAATATTACCAAGCCCAGTTAAACTCTGTTGAAATAAATAATTATATATATATATATATATATATATATATATATATATTTAAGGTAATGGTTATCTTAAATAAATAGGAAAATATACTTCTGTTTTGGTATTTAAATCAAATCATAATTAAAAGTGGTATATACCAAAAGGCGTTTTGGTAAGTGAAACCCTAATTGAGAAGTCTATAAATATATCATGTTCTCTAAGGTTTCATACACACAATTCATTCTGCCACCTAAATTCGTTTTCTCTCCCTTTTGAGAAAACAAAATACAGAGTTCTTTTTGTTCTTAATTTATGAGACAATCAAGAAAGGTGCTAGCACACATATAGATTCATTTTGAGTAAAGGGTTGTTCGTGTGGATACCAGTAGAGGACGCATCCCTTTTGGAGACGTCTCAATCCGATCAAGGAAAGCAAAAAGCTCGAGGTAGGGTGTCACCGGTGTGAACCTCCTCTCTCCCTTCCAGTAATCTTGCCTTTACTAGCGTTTGTGGTAAGGTTTTGGAAACTCTTACTAAATCAGTTATTCAAATTACATGGATCCTGGTTAGGGTTTGTAATAAAAATTTTAATTTTCCGTTGTGCTTAGTATCACGAAACCCAACAATAAGGACTATTTAGAAAAAATGTTTGAAATATTGATTTTACTTACACTGTATATATTAGTTAAAACAAAACTTAAAAGTTAAAACACAAACAATAAAGAAATTATTGGTTTGATTGTATAGGAATGCTTTTGTTTTGTTTTGTTTTGTCACTTTTTGTACATGCAATGTATATAGTACTAGATTATTGGCCGAATGATTATGGTCGATTCTTAAATTATTTGGAGTTTCTCTTTATAATAGTAGCTTCATTTTTTTGTACAGGTCATGTATATTGGCCACTTTTTATGTATGCCTTATATATATATATATATGTGTGTGTGTGTGTGTGTGTGTGTGTTGTGCACACGCGCACGCGTGTGTGAGTGTGTGTTCTGCCCGTGTCGTGTCCTTAAATTTTAAAAATCGTCGTATCCGTGTTCAGTATCCATGTCCGTGCTTCTTAGTTTTTTAGATTGGAATAAGGAAAATATAGTGTTTGTTTTAATTGTCTTGCAATAGCAAAGTGTTGTTATGGCTTGAAAACTGGGACAGTGTAAAGGCAGCTATTTAATGGTGGTGAAGTACTGGGTAGTCAATCTAGCTTTGTAAATTTTATTGGTAGCGATGCTCACAGACAATATATGGGCCCAAATTGGCTAAGATTGTAACATATAAATAATTGATTTAAATTTTTATATGTAAATACAATTTCAGTTTTGTGAAATGAAATTAATTGTATGACTGAATTCACCAAGGATTGTTGTTTTATAACACACACAAAGTTGCTTCACCAAGATTGTTACACATACATGGGCGCAGTCAGACATAATAATACATAAATCGATGTTAATTAAGGTCTTTAACATGAATTTGAATACATGTTTCAATTAATGTTAGTGAAAACCAAACAAATATATCAATTTCAACATTGTCATTGACAGTATGTTATGAATGTAACATATAAATTTATTATTGATGGCAGTTTAGATTAATGTTAATTAAATTAAGCTTATAGGCAAGTTATTTAACTTCACCATTAATTTGAACATATGTTTCAATTGATTTTTGTTTAGATTAAACAAATTGATGTTTTAAAGGCGATGAAGGACATTGACATTAGGTTGGAATGTAATATGTTTATGAATTTATTAGTGATGTAAGTTTAGATTAATGTATATTTCGTCAAGCACATTACACATGTAATAACTTTAACATTAAGTTCGAACATATGTTTCAATTGATGTTAATTTAGATTAAGCACATTTATGCAAATTTCATTGAAGGACATTTACATTAGGTTTGAAGGTTTTATTATTGATTTTAGTTTAGACTAATGTTAAGTTCATCAAGCACATGTTAGCATATAAAAACTTCAACTTTATTTCAACACATGTTTCAATTGATATTAGTGTGTTTTAATTAAAAGTTGAGGCCAAATATTCAATTGATATTATTTTGGATTAAGCACATTGATGTTAATTTCATGAAGGAAATTGGCATTTTGTTTGAATGTAAATGTTTATGAATTTATTATTGACGTTAATTTAGATGAATATTAATTTCATTATTGACATTGGGATGTACTTTTTACTATGAAGCATATTTATGTTAATTTGATTAAGCACATTGATGTTCATTTCATTAAGTTTCAATTTAAGATTAATTGATTTGAATACATACGTAATTAATAAGAATTGATTTTATGTTCTAAATAATTGGTTTGTTCTATATTTTTTTGTAGTGGTACCAATATATGGTCATCATGGAACTTTATAAAATTTTGAGCAAAGCACAAGTACAAATTACAATAAATTATGTATTACAATGATATTTTCAAAGTATAGCATCATATTAATAAAAAGACACATATTTTCACCACGACGGTTCCACTTCATATTTATGATTTGATAATTCCAAAGTAAACTCCAACTATAAATCTGTAAGTGTTACAATTCTATATGGAGCTCAACCAAACAACATCTTTCTCTTCTCAATCATATTATATCGTTTCTTTGATTTTTATTCATAATGTCTCTAATCATGGATACACCGAAGAAAGAAAACACATACAATCCAGTGACATCCATCCAAGATGTACTCCATGAAGTTTTGGTGGATATAATTGCTTGAATGGGATTATATTCTATTAAAGATTTGTTTAACTGTAAATTATGGTAAGCATAATATATTAGATTTGATTATATTGTGAACAAATTTTTTTGTTAATTATTAACAATCATGTTAACGCGCAATTGTAAGAAATTTTATGGAGTATCCGACAACCCATAAGTTTACAGACAGGCAAATATTGAAAACTTTCCTTTAGGATAGTGGATTTGTCCTCGATCTTTGTTAATATTTTTAAGAAGATGTTTGAGGTTTGCAAATCTAGAAGCACTGTATTGGGAATGGGGGTACGTAGATTGCTTATCTTATGATGCATAAGTTAACAGTTGTAAAAAATATTAATATTTATCATAAATTTTACTACTTTGTTTTAATTGGATAGGAAGAGTGCATCAGCAAAGCCCCAAACATGGAGTTTGGCCATCGACATCTTGAGCAGGCTTCTGCATTAGAAAATTACAGAGCTTCCTATTTTCATGTTGTAATTTTATTGTGCAGTGGTAACATTGAAGATGAAGAGGAAGGTAAAAGACTTGTTCAAGTTGTGATGTATATTAATAAAATTAGAGAAAGCAGGATGAAATTTTATCAAATACTATGAAGGATATGCGTGAAAGGGCAATTAAAACCTAAAAGGAATAATTTTCCTCATAGTTCAAACTATTTGCACTTTGCATGGTTGTATTTTGTTGACGATCGAGAAGTCATGGATTGTATCAAGTGCATTTTATTGCAATGGAGTTATTTTTGTTTGTGGCCGATTAGTTGGATGTGATTAATTAGAGAAATTTTGGTACATGGCAATTTTTGTTGTGTAGTGGAAACGTGATTTTAAATATGAAAATTGGCTAATGAATTCCAAATTTTAAATTGATTTCACCAGCCCATAGATTTCAATAACCAATTGATGTCACTAAGAAATCAAATGGTTTCACTAAACAATTTTCTAAGTAATGAATGTCATTTATTTTACCTTCAATATATGATCAGAGATTTTAATTACTCCTTTTCTATTTCAATTGATAATAATCTATAGCTATTAAGTTGAAAGATTTTATTGGGACCACTAATAAGAAGTTATTTATGCACTATTTGAAGAAAGGAAAATATTATTTCACCAGGATATGGAATTGGAAAATGACATGATCCATATTGATGTTCCCTAAAAGGACTACTTTCTACTTCACTTTATAATAACATAGTGCAAAAATGGTGAAATGATTTTATTGGGACTAATTATCACTTTATTGATTTGCTTTTTGAAGATAATAAAATATTATTTCACCAGGATATATGCACAATAGAACATATAAGTGTTGACGTGATCTTATTGATGTTGCCTAATATGACTCCTTTCAATTTCAATTAATTATAACGTACACCAAAATGACTACTAATAGTATAATTTTGATTTACTAAGTCTTCCATACAGGTTTGAAGATATCATTGATAGTGAAATTTAAATTTAAGTGACATGGGCTTTTAGAGTGATAGTGTAATGTTTACATAGGCGAATAGATTGATTACAAAATTTTCCAAATATAGTTGAAATGTAGCATTTGA
Source organism: Mallotus japonicus (assembly GCA_949634005.1). Lineage (NCBI taxonomy): Eukaryota > Viridiplantae > Streptophyta > Magnoliopsida > Malpighiales > Euphorbiaceae > Mallotus > Mallotus japonicus. Next base: position 3,318 of record CATIWK010019461.1, on the reverse strand, counting down.
AAAAAGTGAATTGGCACAATGTAGAACATAACTAATATATTATATCATGAAAAAAAAATGGCATTTCACTATGACACACAAATTAGTAACTATGGTAATAAAGCAATATAATATCAATGAAGTTACGCATTAGTTGTCATTATTGTAGTGATCACTAGAACTTATAAACAATGAATAACCTCCCAAATGCAATGGTGGAGATGGTGGTGGTTCTATTTCTCAATGAAGTGGAGGCCCATAGTGTATCTCATCTTCTTTAGCCATCGAAACAACACTGAAGTCAAGGAGTGATGGTGTTCTTATCCAGAAGTACATCAAAACATTATTGTCAATGTTGTAGTAGTTGAACATTTGAAAAAGACCATCCGCAAGCATGTTCTGGTTCCAGAAGACATCGGTCTGGAACGGACTCTTACTTGCCATAAATGGTATGGCCTAGAATATATTATACTTTAAGCAAAACTATTCCTACAAGTTGTTTGCCTAAAATTCATAAGCAGTAATCAGGTACCCTCTGTTAACAAATGACAAAAAATAAAAATGAAATGTTATATCTCATATACCCACTAGGACTAATAAATACAATAACAATATTTGATACAAAATAGTCATAACCTATGTTATGTTGTCCTTATACCAATTGAACCAAACATTCAATGATTATAAAGATTCTAGATCAGTTTTATATTTTGGATATAAAGCCATTGATGAAGGAAAAATGAAGGTCACAACTGGATAGTTTTTTTAAGGCTTAGTGAAAGTGAGTTTTTTTTTTTTGGATTACAATGGCTGTTTATATAAAGATAGTTTCGATGTAAAGCGATGCTTAATTATTAAAAATTTGAAATTGAAACTACCAAGAACTAAATCGTCATCAGAAACAGTTATGACCTATGGGTCAAGTTTGATATAGAGAAAACATTTAGTTATAATAAACTTTGGGTGGTAACGAATGACATAGTGCATAGCGGTGAATGTACCATGGTCAATGGAGTGCACCATGGATTACAATCCCTAAGTGTGGTGAATATATAATATGGTTAATTAAGTTCAATATGTTCAACATGGGATATTTTCATATGATGTTGTCAAATATTTGCAAAGTTATGGTTGCATAATGTTGTTAAATATAAGCCAATGTATGCTTGTAAACTACTAAATGTTATATTGTTGTTTATAACTCATTGTTCAACATTTAAAAAGAACTTGCATTAATTGCATGGTTATAAATAGTGGTGAATAGAGGGAATATTAATGCACCATTATTATATCGGTGCACTATATATTATGTACCTTTTCTAGCCATATACATATTTATACAAGCATATTTGTACAAATACAATTGTAATTGATATTATTTTCATTATGCACGTTGACATTTTATTTTGAATGTAAAGTTAATTTGAATATATATATTATAATTGATTTCAATTTAGTAACACTGACGTTAATCCAATTCATCTTGTTCAAACTAAGATCACATATAACAAGTTTAATAAGTTAACATTATTGTTCATTTACATTAATGTTAATTTCATAGATCACATTGACATTGAGTTTGAATATAATTTCAATAAATATTTTTCAATCATGTTATTTTCATTAAACAAACTAACACTGAGTTTGAATATTATGTTAATTTCAACATATATTATAAGTAGCATTGATGTTAATTCTATTAGGTGGAACCAATACGTGGCCATCATGAAACTAATATTTGATATCAATGTTAATTCAACTAATATATGAATGTTAAAATTGTGAGTAATTTTTTACAGTAATTTTAATTTGTACAATTATGTGGAAATTTTGTATTTGTTAAAATGTATATTTGAATTACATATTACACATGCATTGTACACGTACCACACCTTGGCATCAATGAAACAATGCATATATGAATAATGTTGATTCTACTTCTTATTTAGGATGATAATTAACAATTAAACTTCACATATAAATTGGAGCTGTTTCTCTGTAGATCACCCAGACTTAAATCATTAATTATATTTTCTCTTTCATAAAGCAACATAAAATGGATATTAAGAATAACAAAACTACTGATACTCTGGTGACATCCAACGACAATATACCAGAACATTTGTTGGTTGACATAATATTTAGAGTGGGTGAACATTCAGTTAGAGATTTGGTGAATTTGAAAATATGGTATGCAATCTAACTGAATGGGGGTGTTGATTATTTTGGAAACATTTTTGATTACTTAATATAATATTTATCTTGTTCTTTCAATTGTAAGGCTTTTTATATCGCAGTTGAACAACCATAAGTTTACAGATGGGCTAACATAGATAGTGTAGACGGCGGGGTTTAGCATGCGCCCGAGTTTCTTGCAACCGCGACACTGTTTGAACTCAGGGCTTTAGGGAACACAGCACTATATCACAAAGACATAGCATGGAGATGATGGAGTCACCACCCAGGGTAATAACTGGGACAAAATTGGAGGTGGTACTCGATTCTCTAAAAGAAAGCAAGCACCACAACTAGGAAATTCTGGATTCGGAATACTAACTTCTCTTAGTCTCGTGTTCTTTTAGAATTATCTTATTAATCATTACTTTATCCTCTATTTACATGTAATTTCATAAAACCCATTTAAAACATCCATAAATCCCAAAGGCAAACTAATCATGAAATTACACATAAGCAATGCAAATATTCAAAGCATATAAACCCTAGGTTAATCTAATCTCCAAGTTTTAATTAAGTGGGCTAAGTTTACATGTTATGAAAGCTTTAATTAATGGGCTTAATTCTACATGTTTTATTTCTAAAAATGAGCTAAGTCTATAAAATTATGAAAAGAGTTTAATTTAATGGGCTAAGTCTAAATTAATTTTATTAACTAAGAAATGGGCCTAAGTCTAAATTAACTAAGTGGGCCTAAATTATTCTAGCCTAAAATCTAATCAATTATGAATCTAAAATCAAATTAATTAATTAATCTTAAAGAAGCCCTAATTATTAAGAGTGAGTCTAATAATTAACCTAAAACCCTAATTATGGGCTCAAATGCAAAAACACATAAAAACACAATTTAAATATAAAAACAGATCTAAAATCAATAAAAACATGAAAAACATAAAAGAAAATAAACGTTCAAATTAAAATCATAAAAAAAACATAAAAAGCAAAGTTATTTCTAAACCTATTTAATTTACATGCACCCTAGATTTAACTAAAGCCACCATTGATTTTATTAACCTTTACCAAATAAAACCTAATTACTAATTAATTAATTAAACTAAACTACACATCCACACATAATTTTTATTAATATCCCACTATTGGGGT
>CATIWK010019385.1:0-13630 GCA_949634005.1 Mallotus japonicus | reverse complement strand
TTGCTGTTTGTATGTCAAATGACCATTAAGGGTATAATTTATTTGTAAATATAATTTCATATACTTTTTATAATATTTTTTTAGTTATGCAAATTATTTAAAAATATATATATCAATAAATAATAATTTATTATCTTTAATTTATTTATTATTAAAAATATTTATTTAAATTATTTAAAAATAAAATTTAAAATATAAATATTATTGTATAATTTTTTTAAAATAATTATACGTATAAATATAATAATTATTTAATTATAATTTACAATAATATTTATTTAATTATGAACTATAAAAAAAATTAATTGTATACATTTAATTTTAAGTTAAATGAAGTTATTTGTTATTAGTTATTTTTAATAAGGGTAAAATAGTCTAAACAAAAAATAAATACAAATAAGTTATCAGCTGATTGGAAAAAGCTTCAAAATAGAACTTTTCAAATCAACAGCTGTTTTGAATAAAATCAGCTATCAGTTGCTGATTTTAGTGTTTTACCAAACACCTAAATTGTAGCTGATTGAGGAAAAACCTCTATCAGCTACCTCAAAAAACTAAATCAAACGCCCCCTTAATGTAATTGTAGATACTCAAACTCCAATATATAACTTAATTTAAACGAGAATAGTTCTCTAGTAACTGATACGGCTATTAATTTACATCCTCAATTGTGTTTTACTATAAACAAAAGTATACTCTGACAAAAAAAAAAAAAACAATAGTATCCAATAATTGAAAAACAAATAATGGTATTGGAACATAAATCCACAAGTATACAAATGATGATAGCTTTAAGAGTATTATATAACATGTTTTTTGAATTCGAATGCTTTCTCCTAAAGTATGATCTGATTTTTCAACATTCTAATTTAAATATTTAACTTACGAAATGATATAATTTATTGTAGCTTTATTCTATAAATTAGGGTTTAAATGATCGAGTTCATTAAGTTGAATCAAAATATTGTTAAATCTAAATTCAAATTTCAATGGATTTTAAAATTTAAAGTCTGAAACTCGACTAAACTCTATCAATTTTCTTTTTTTAAGTTAGCATATTGGTGCCAAAAATCACAATATTTTCGACCTGTTGTAATTATATATCGAATTTTAAAAGTTGATATAACTAACCTAATTTGTCATTTTAATTGCAATTACAACACAATTCAACTTTGGTAAAAATTGAAGCTGATGTGGACTATATCAGTTCCTCCTAAGTGGGATCCACTGCCAACTCATCTTACCCTAGCTAACTCATCAAAACATTGCGTTTTAATTTCACCATTCCTATTACTTGTTTTGTAACCCTAAATCACGCCATTTTAGTTTAAAAAAAAAAAAATCACGTCAATCTTCTCTGCTTCACAAATCACGCCCCTCCCTCTAACTCTAAAGTGATTTCTTCATCTGAGATCAAAACAAATCATTTTCAAAGAAGTTTTACAGGAGGGATTCAAATCTGGGCAATGCGTGCCTCAGATTCGGAGGATAAGACAGCCAATTGGGAAGAATAGTTTGGATCTCCAAGCGAGGAAGAAGAATTAAGAGCCAAGCTCCTGACCATCTGAACGAAGCCAATGAGAAGGAGCAAGAGCACAAAATTCTTGGAGAAAATAAAAAGGACAATCAACCAGCGGGGTTTAGGAGGAGGGGTTTTAGCGGCGCGAGTCCTGGTGCGGAGGGGAGAAGTGGTGGCCTTTTTTAGGGCGAGATCTTTAAAGGCGGTGGCGGTGGCGGTGGTTCTTTTTAGAATAGAATGATGGCTGAGATCCTTGCTATGAGAAGAGACCAATTTATTGGCGTCATCGGGTCCACCAATGGTATTGAACTGGGGCAACAATTCGATGTTGTTGGATTTCTTCTTGCCGACCATAACGGGTCTTCGTCGAGCGACGGGGTTGGCAGTGATGGACACCATGGTTAGTTCCTCCTGCTGGTTATAAAAAACTAAATTTAGATGCTGCTCTTTTTATACAAATGGGACAAATTGGTTTTGGCTAACAGTTGTATATGGTTCCTAAGATTAATGAACAAATCTTGTATATTTATTCAAACTTGTTTGTATTGTTATTAGCTGTTGTAAATCATAACAGACCTTTAGAATAGCCTCATCAGATGCTGTTGCTGCTGTATATAATCTTATGCTTTTGGTTAATGAAAATTATTATTCTCCTTCAACTCGTTTACTCTGTTATGGTATCAGAGCCATCAGAATTTCGTTTAATACGAACAATTCATTTGCAACCAATAAGATTGAAAGTTTTATCGGGTGGAACTAGTTCCCAGGTTCCATTGTTGATCAAGGCATTAAACTCAGCAGACATAGCTTCTCTCCACTTTGAATTCTTTAAAGCCTGTGAGACTGTAACTGGCTTAACTTCGTTAAGGTGAGTGTAAAGATTCATTTTTTGGGTTGGCTTGTGTATATTGTTATGGGCTCGAGTAATCATGGTATGGGTGGAAGTGTTTGGTAGTGGAGGTTCAACGGTAGTGTTTGGTGGGATGGCGTTTACAGTATTGTCTTGGTATGATCCTTCGTGATGAATATGGTAGATTTGTGGATGGTAGAGCTTGTCTTGTTTATGGAAATTTCTCTCCACAATTGGCTGAAGCTTGCTATTTGCAGGAAGCTCTGAGTTGTATTGAAGCAAAGCATTGGTTGGTGGAAATGGATGCCAAAGTGGTTGTTGATACTATGCAGTCCTTGGTCTCAGATTAGTCAGAATTTGGTTGTGTTATTTCCTGTTGTCGTTCTTTGTTAGTAGAATGTCCAAATGTTCAGGTCATTTTTGCTGGTGGAAGGGCAAATAAAGCTGCATATTATATTCCCAAATTTGCGGGTTCCCTTTTGAGCCCGCTGTCATGGCAAGATTTGCCCATCTCCCTTAAGCAGATCATTAGATGATGTTTATGATTTAGTTTTTTTTTTTTTTTAAACAATTTATGTTGGGAGATTCTTGTCTAGGCTGGGTGTATTACACCCTATGGTTAGATTTCAATGATATAATTAAGTGTTTTATTTTCATTGGACAACTATTTTACATTTACCTTATGTGTCTTATATCTAACCATAGGGTGTAATACACCCAGTCTAGGTAAGAATCTCCTATTTATGTTAAGTTATTTTAATAAAAGTTATCTTTATTTCAAAAAAAAAAAAGAGTTAGATGAGTTGGCAATGGGTCCCACTTAGGAGGTGGTGATATAGTCCACGTCAGCTTCAATTTTGACCAAAGTTGAATTGTGCTGTAATTGCAACTAAAATAGCAAATTGAGTTAGTTATGTCAACTTTTAAAATTCGATATATAATTGCAACAAGTTGAAAATGTTGTGATTTTTGGCACTAATATGCCTTTTAAATTTGAGTTCAACTTCTTAACAACTTGATTAATTATATAAATTTGTAAAATTTTAAAAAAAAATTCCCTAGAATTAGGCTTATAATATGTATGGTAAGTGATCTTAAAAAGTTTATGCATAACGTATTCTACACTTGCTTCTCATGTCTCACACTATAACGTTGGCCGCGATTTAAAAATAGTTTATAGTGTGTAAACTCAAGTCGAGAAGGTAAAAACTTGTGAAGAGAAATTCTCCTCTTGAGAGCACGTTTAAATACTATGTAAGAAGCATTGCCACCGAACTGAACCAGCTTGATTCAGTTTAATTACTCTATTTTTTTTTTTTTTTTTATGAATTGAACCGACTGAGATTTTAGTTCAGTTTTATATCTAAAATTTTAATGAATCAAATTAATCAAACAAACTGAAATATTATAATAATTTAATAAAAATATTAAAATAATCAATATTTGTAAAAATCAAGTTAGATTCGATCGGTTCGATTTTTATTTTTAAAATTTCAATTTATTCAGTTTGATTCGACAAAAAAAAAAATTAAAACTAACGAAACCGATTGAACGCACACTTCCAGTTAACAATTACTCCCTCCATTTCAAACTAATTGTCTCTTTTTCAAATAAAAAAAATTTCAAACTAATTGTTACTTTTATATATCCAATGCGACATTAATTTTTCTTTTCTATTTTATCCTTATGTTACCCTTATCTAATTGGTTCTGCAAAATTCTATAATGCTATGTTTGGATGCAAAATATTTGAGTATAAATTTGGATTTCAATGAAATCTCTTGTTTGGAAACTATATGGATTTGTATTATGAGGATTTCAAACAAATCCACAATGAATTTGACAACTCATTTAATGAGGATTTAAAATGACATGTAACTATATGTTATTTGAAATCATTGTATTTTAAATTTTAATAATTGAAATCTAAGATTTCAAATCAAATACTTGCATCCAAATATATTCTAAGTTTTTGAATATATCTAGAGAAGGGTAATTTAGTCTAATTTAAATGCTTTCTTAATCCAAGTGAAATACTAAAAATAGACAATTAGTTTGGAATGGAGAGAGTAAATATTTGGCCAATGTTGATTACAATACACATAGAGAATTATTATTATTTATTAATTTTTTTTTTTTTGGGTTTGAGCGACAAATTATAGCTTCTTCCCTTGGCCTGGTTGGGCATTATCCATTTACATTCATTGGATGTTATAAATATATTTGGAATAAGGTATAAATTGGACCCTCAATTTTATCTTCAAATTTATATTTGACTTTAATATTTTTTTTCTCCCAATAGGATTTTAATTTTTCAAAATTTGATTATATTGGACCCCTTTTCAAAGAATTATTATATATAGTCTTAAAAATCAAAGAAAAGTTTAACTTTAACATTAATTAATAAAAATTAGTTCAAATAACAATGCAACTTGATGAAATTACTTTCAAAATAAATATTTATGAAATTTTTAAAATTTTTAAAAAAATTTAAGTTTATAGAAATATATTTTTATATTTTTAAAAAAATTAAAAATTTTAAAAATATTTTTTGTAAATATAAAAATTTTAGAATCAAACAATATAAAATTAAGAAAAAATAATTAAAAATTTTCTATACACAATAATTTTTTAAAAATTTTTAAATTTATAAAAAATTTTAAAATTTTAAAGTTTTTAACAAATTATTGAGTGTATCGAAAATTTTTAATTCTTTTTATTAAATGTATATGGCTTGATTGTAAAATTTTTAAATTTTTAAAACATTTTAGATCTATAAAAATTATTTTTAACTTTTTTTAATTTTCCCAAAAATATTAAAAGTTAGTTTTTATAAGCTTAAAAAATTTAAAAATTTAAAAAACCTCATAAATGCATATTTTGAAAGTAATGTCATCAATTCTCATTGTTATTCAAACTAGTTTTTATTAATTAAGGTTAAAGTTAAACTTTTTTTTGATTTTTAGGATTTAATTGCAATAATTCTTTAAAGGAATGTCCAATATAATCCAATTTTCAAAGATTAAGATCCAATTGGGACCCAAAAAAAAATTTAAGGTCAAATATAAGTTTTGGGATAAAATTGAGGGTCCAATTTGTATCTTATCCCTAAATATTTATGTAATTCATGGTTCCTAAATTGTCTCAACTCCAGCTAGGATCTTTATCCACTGCAAAAATGAAACAATCAATGAGCTAAAGGTTTAGGTTGGCTCAAAACCCCTTTAACTCAGAAAATGCCAAGTGAGATAGCTACAATGGATAATAAAGATAATGATAATTAGAACACGAATTCAAGATTAAAAAAAATGGTGTTCTTAGAGCTATCCAAGTTAAAAAAAAAAAAAAGAGAATAAGAAGAAGAAGAGAGCCCATTCCTTTCTTTTACCTAAGAACATCTATATTTTAAAGAGTTAATGAGGTGTTAAGTGGTAGTTGGCTACAAGAATTTGTTGTCACTGTAGCATGTGTTGACAATGTGATCTGTCCCAGAAATGGGACGTGTTAGGCTCAGGAATAGGGCACGTTAGACCCAAGAATGGAGCATGTCAGACACAGAAATGGGACGTGTCAGGAAGCAGTTGGCACTTTCTGCTGCATTAAACGCATGACGGGATAAACATCCCAATCAGACTTACCTAATTGGGCAGGAGACAATGGAGGTTGTTTGGGGAACTGTACCTAATTACATGGCCATTGGGGACCTCACTTGTTTACTTTTTTAATAGTCAACTAAATGATGCGGTCGGTTGACTAGGTTTAACAACGTACGTGTCTGATTGTAATTGAATGGATTTTTCATATGTAGTTATATTAAAATAAAAAATAAAATTATAAATATGTACAAACTTGATTAATCCTCAAGCTTGTTAAGTATAAAAGAGTTTAAACTCAAATTATTAAGCAATAGCTCGAACTCGAAAATTAAAATTAATTTTAAATTTTTGAATTAATATCGAGTAGCTTGTTGTGGGTTTGATTCTCATGTATCCCTACTTCAAAGTTTTTTTTTTTAAAGGAAAAATCGGATAAATTAAACTAAATTAGAAGCAAGTACATCAGAAAGAAAATGAGGACAATCCTCAGAAACCAAACGACAATCAGACATAGAAGCAGCAGTCCTTGCAAGGACATGTGCTACCTGGTTCGCTGACCGTGAAACAAAACCAATTTTGCATGAAGCAAATTCTTGAATCAACAGCTTACAATCATGAACAAGTAAGCCAAACACAGAAGAATCAAAGACATCACTATTCAGAGCTTTAACCAGGTGAAGATAGTCAAATTCTACCTCCACCTGCTGAATTCCCCTCACCTTTAACCAACTTAAGGCTTCCCTACAACTCAAACCTTCGGCAACTGAAGGAGAATAGCGACTAGCAAAACAACACTGAAGTGCAGCAACAAACCTCCCATCACTATCCCGAATCACAGTACCACCACAAACACGATTCTAACTATGAAAAACGGCAGCATCTACGTTACATTTGACAACGCCTACAGGAGGACACTCCCATCTGATAATGTTCCTGCCAGCTGAAAAGGACTGTTCCCGAAAGTTCATACGAGCACTACGCCACTGAACCAAGCAAGAACTTGCAGCTGCAGAAATCTGAACACTAGAATGCTGAACCCGATTCCATACCAAATCATTACGGCTAGACCAATTTATCCACAATAATATGGCAATATTACTACTCACCTCCAAAGAGAAATTATTAAGAATATGACTCCACCAATCCGTAAAATCCATAAACTGTCCATCTAAACAACCTACCTCAGAACTCAGCCATACCTCTTTTACTACTGGGCAGACAACAAGAGCATGAAAAATCGTTTCCACTGCACCATGACAGCGACAGCAAATAGGATGGAGATCAACAGCTCGACTCCGTAAAACAGAGAGAGTAGGTAGACAGCCTTTACAAGCACACCAAATGACATTCTTTACCTTTGGAGGAATATTCAAACCCCATAATTTCTTCCAATTCAGCACAACTGAGTATGGAGGAACATCAATATTATCAAAAATAAGCAAACTATACACACTTTTAACGTAATAAATACCTTTTGGATCCCACCGCCATATAATCACATCTTCATGCCATCTAACACTCAACGGGATTCCTTCGATCAGATTGGCATCTCTCTCCGAAAAAATATCCCTTACAAGCTCCATGTTCCACCTCAATTAATCAACACACATTAAAGAATTCATAGGGATAGATTCAAGACCTTCAAGCGATAAAGATACCACAAAGGGATTGTTGTCATCTGGAAGCCAAGGATCAGAAAATACAGAAACTTTAAAACCATCCCCAATTCTCCATTTTACACCTCTTTTTATAAGAAATTAGGAAGCCATGATACTACACCAGGAATAGGTTGGGTTATGACCAATTGTAGCTTCAAGAAAAGAAGACCATGGATAATATCTAGCCTTAAACACCCTTGCGACTAACGAATTAGGAGAAGTAAGAAGCCGCCACCCTTGCTTACCAAGCATAGCAAGATTAAACTCATGTAGTTTATGAAATCCCAAACCACCACCAAATTTATGAGTATAAAGTTTAGCCCAGGACAACCATCGAATACCACGACCCTTACTTCCACTCTAACCACCCCACCAAAAGCCATTCATATCCCTCTCAATATCCTCACAAAGCAATTTGGGAAGGAGAAAAATACCCATGGCGTAAGAAGGAACAGCCTGAGCTACTGTCTTAAAAAGAATTTCCTTCCCAGATCGAGATAAGCACCTCTTATTCCAGCTTTGTAACCTATGGCTCACTTTGTCTCGAATATAGGCAAACACAACCTTTTTACTTCTTCCTATTAAAGCGGGGAGCCCCAAATATTTTTCCTGACTAGCCGAACTAGTAACGTTGAGACTCTGACAAATATTCCTTCTCACCTCATCTCCAGTAATTTTACTAAACTGAACAGATGATTTCTGAAAATTAACCAACTGCCCTGAAGCCTTTTCATACACCCCCAGGATGCGTTTAATATAAGAGCACTCCCTATCATTAGCTTTAAAAAATAAGTAACTATCATCCGCAAAAAACAGATGAGTCACCATAGGAGCCCCATTCACCACTTTGCAACCATGAATCTCCTGTCTCCTCTCACTATCCCTGATTAGTGAAGAAAGCCCTTCCGCACACAAAATAAAGAGATAAGGGGAAAGAGGATCTCCTTGTCTCAAACCTCTTTCCGGAATAATGGGACCAATATCATGACCATTCAAATTGATCCAATATCTTACAGAAGAAATACAGGACATAATAAGAGAAATCCACCTCACACTAAAACCCATTCTAACCATCATACCCTGCAAGAAGCTCCATTCAAGTCGATCATAAGCCTTAGACATGTCTATTTTGAGTGCAACCCAACCTTCCTTACCTTTCGACTTTCTTTTAAGATAATATCTTATTTCAAAAGCAACAAGGACATTATCAGTGATTAACCTTCCAGGAACAAAAGCACTTTGAGTATCCAAAATAAGAGAAGGTAAGATTAACTTCAACCTATTAGCAAGTGCTTTAGATATTATTTTATATATGATATTACACAAAGCAATAGGCCTTAAATCAGTAATATGGTCTGGATTCTTCTTCTTGGGGATTAAAGTAACCGAAGTGGAATTAAACTCAGCTGGGATAGCACCATCATTTAAGCATTTTAAACACACCTCCACTACATCGTTGCCAACAACATCCCAAAAAGACTGGTAAAAGCCCAGGTTCATGCCATCTGGACCTGGTGCTTTGTCAGGATGCATACCAATAATCGCATCTTTGATCTCATCTGCAGAGAAATGTTGAGTAAGAAACACATTCTGAGAATCAGACACTCTACTCTGCACAATATTAAAGATAGGGTCTCCAAAGCAACCATTTGTTTTAAAAATAGAAGAAAAATAGTTGGAAACATAGTCATGTAACACATTATCCACAGTAAGCCATTCACCACCATCACCTTTAAAACATAAAATAGAATTCTTTTTCTTACGCTCAGTAGCATAGCGATGAAAGAAACGCGAATTCTGATCACCCAAAGCAAGCCAATGTTGCTTAGCTCTTTGGCGCCAGAAAGCATCATGCTGATCCAACATACACTCCAACTGCGCCTAAACTTCCTTAAATCTCTGAATAGAAGCAGAATCTCGACTCAATCTTAACCTGCTAAGAAGCTTACGAGCACGATCAATACGCTGTCGTAGGCCATAAAAAAACTCAGAACCCCAACATTGAAGCGCAGACCCACACTGATTCAATCTTAGCAGATCAACACCCAAACTCTTAAGCCAACTATCCATGACGATATCGAGACACTGATTCTCTTTAACCTAGGCATTTTCAAATCTGAACTTCGTTTTCGGCATAAGGAGATTAATAGCTTGGAAACCCAAAAAAATAGCTGAATGATCAGAAGTAGGAGCTTCCACATTTTCAACATAAGCTTGAGAAAAACAACACCTCCAAGATGTAGAAACAAGGCATCGATCTAATCTTTCCTCAACCTATAACTCGGAACCCCTGCTTTTCTCCCATGTGAAAGGGTAGCCAATCATGTCGATATCTTCTAACCCACACTCTTCAACCACAGCATTAAAACCATCAATAAGGGCATGGGGATGATTAAATCTACCTCGCTTCTCAGATTGGGAAAGGAGATCGTTAAAATCACTAATGCAACACCAATGTAAAGAGGAAGTATCCTTCAAACCCCGAAGCCGATCCCAAGACTCATGTCTTCGATTCCGTTCTGGACACCCATAAAAGCAAGTCAATCTCCATGGAATCATATTTTGAACCTTAACAACAACATTAATGTGATTAGACGAAAAGCTAAGGAGTTGCGCCATAGGAAACTCATGCCACAGAAGAGCTAGACAAACCACACCTCTAGAATTTTCAACTACAAAAGAACCTTGAAACCCAATTTTGGACTTGACCCGGTCTACCTTACTCCTATTCACTTTGACTTCCATCAAAAAGACAAAATGAGGCTTAAGCTTGACAACCAGGCCTGAAAGAACTTAAACTGTCCGTGGGCTGCCCAAACCCCGGTAGTTCCAACTTAAGGTCGTCATTGGGCTAAGCGGGCTTGCTGAGCAAGACCCACCTCTAAATCATTTTTTGGAACAAGCTAGGCAACATCAAGCCCACTAGTACAAAGCCCATTCTCAACTGCAACACCAGCAATGTCTTCATCCACTGTACAACAGCGTTTAAGATCTATTATAATCACCCCATCAGCGCCATCAATGTTTGAAATTCCCTCCTCATCCATACTTTCCTTATTTGGCTCAACAATCTGATTAACACCAGAAATCCCTATATTATCGCCATTTTCCTTACCATACCCACTATCAACTCCTTTACCACGATTACCTTCCATTCCCACATGGTAACTGTCCATATCCATTCTATCACTCCCACCGCTTCCGCTACCACCCTCCGCACCACCAATGGAAGCGCTATGCCGGAGCCACCTTTCACCAATCCCAGCATTCATCTTTTTCTTCCCTGCACGCATCCATGCCCTATAAGGAAAAAGAGCGTTCTTATCTGAGCAATAGTAATACTTTTCACAAAGCTGGTCAGTATGACCTATAATGCCACAAAAGAAACAAAACTTTGGCAATCGTTCATACTAAAAATTGACCCACCCCCAGGCACCACCTGCTTTCTTAATGCGCATTTTCCGCTTTAGAGGCTTACGGATATCAAAAAGGACTCTTATATGCATATAACTTTTCCATCCTCCACTAAAATTATTAGGATCTGATTCAATAAACCTACCCATATAATTTCCGATATCCCAACTCACTCTTTCAGACATAAGGCCACAAGGTAGATCATGAACCTGAACCCACATTTCAATATGGAAAAGCTCTACTTCTGCCAGTTGCTCCCCTACCTCAAGACGCTTAGCAATAAGAAGATGACCATCAAAAGTCCAAGGACCCCGTTTCACAACCCTATCCAAATCCAGAATATGAAAGAACTGAAAATGAAATAGATTTGGCTTTAATTCTGTGACAAAGACTCCTTTAACTAGTTGCCATAACGCAGCCATCATGTTTCATATAGATTCAAAATCGATGGGTTTATCAGTTAAAAAACGCCCCACCATTGACAATTTAAACGACTCATCAGTAGTAGAAGCTTCTGCGCTTTCGTCATATTCCAATCCTCTTATTTCTTCATCTGCTAGAGTTAGTTGAGCACACTGTTTTTCTAACGTTTGAGTAGAAGCCATTGAGATGAAATGAAAAAATGAAAAAGCTAAAAAAACAAAGCGACTTGTCAGAGGACAAGACAGACCGCTATTATTTCAAAGTTAAAAAAACAAAAAAGAAACTTTCTATTCGAGTAAAGAGCAAATACAACAGCTAAAAATAAAGAGAAAATTACATCTTACACCGTTTTTTACAAAATATTTTCAAAACTACTGTGCTTTTTATTTTCCTTTTCACGCATGTTTTTTTCTTTTCTTTTCAATTTTATATGATTTACTCCTTTATTATTTTTTTTTTCAATTTTACCTAATTCTTTTTTCTTCTTTCATTCTTCACAATTTTTTTTTATTTTGTATTTTTTTCTTTCTTTGCTTTTTTTTTATTTTTTTCTTTACTTTTTCATTTTTATTTTTATTTACTTTTTTTCTTAATATTTTCATTTTTATGCAGCATTTTTTTGTTGTTTTGGTAGTTGTTTTTTATTTTTTTTGTTGTTTCAACTTTATATTTTATGAGGTTGTTTTGCAGTGGTTGTTTTCTTATTGTTTTTGGTTATTTTTATGGTTAATTTTTTTTTTATTTATTTAATTATTTATTTCTTTTTTTATTAGTACTATGTTTTGGCGGTTGTTTTTCTAGTTACTTTGGTGGTTGTTTTTCTAGTTGTTTTAGTGGTTGCTTTTATAGTTTTTTTAACGGTTGTTTTTCTGGTTATTTTGATGCTCGTTTTTCTAGTTGTTTTAGTGGTTACTTTTCTAGTTATTTTAGCGGTTGTTTTTTTTTGTTGTTTTTCTAATTGTTTTTATTTTTATTTATTTTCTAGTTGTCTGTGGTTCTTTTTTATTTTTTATTTTTATTTTTTTACTTTTATCTTAATATTTTCATTTGTACAACGTTTTCTTTATGGTTGTTTTGGTGGTTTTTTTTTTTTGTTGCTTTAGCTTTATGTTTTTATGAGGTTGTTTTATGGTTTTTTTCAAAACAACCAAAAAAATAACCGTCAAAATAACGAGAAAAACAACTAGAAAAAGAAAGCACACACTCATATCAATCCAAACAAATCAAATAAGAGCTATTACAGTACTCAAATTCCAACGCTCAAAACAGTTATAATGTTCAAGTTTTCAGCTATGAAAACTCTTTATTTTAAAAAAAATCCAAAATACAATTTAACTCTTTTTTTATTTCTCTCTCTATACTCTTTTTTGAGTCAACCATCAGATCTGAATTTTTTTAATATAGATTAGGTGTGGATTTTTTTTTATTACTGTGTTTTGAAAGAGTAGAGAATAAAAAAGAGAAGAAAAGAAAAAAATTGCTGAAAAAAAAGACTATTTTTGAAAATTTTTTGCTTTAACCTGTGTTTTTGAAACGGAATTATAGGGATCTTTAGTAAAATGCCCTAAAAACTCAAGTCAACAACTAAAATACCCCAACTTTTTCTAAATTACTCGCGTACCCCAAAACACTAAAATAATTACTAGCGTGCACCTTTGACGGAAATTAAAAAAACTCTCATTTCCTCTGCCTCTTCTTCTTATCCATCCAGCACCTTCCTACCCTCTTTTCCCAACACCAAAATATTTAGCCGCCTGCCCCTTTTCTCAGCAGCGACCTTTGCTTCTTCTTCGAGTTTTTTTTTTCTCAAATAGCATAAACTATAGAAAACACCAACCAATTTGTAAAACCCGCAAATACTGGCATAAATCAATCAATTACCCGATGATCATGGGTTTTCTTCGCAATTCGCAGCCATCGCTATCAAAGGTTTAATTTTAGTAAAAGCTGGTCAAAATTTTTAGTTAATGGACTGCAGATGAGGCTTCAAGCAGTGGCGATGAGAAACAAAGTCTTATCAAAGTGGGTCTTTTTATTGCTGTTGGTGCTATGTGTTCCTAGTTTTTGTTGGAAGTGTTTTTTGTAACCAGAAGATGAGAATAAGCAGTGGTATCGGTTGATGAAGCTTCAAGTGGAGATAGATGAAAGTGGGTCTTTTACTTTTCTCATAT
>CATIWK010019374.1:0-19800 GCA_949634005.1 Mallotus japonicus | reverse complement strand
ATAAGAAACTATATATGCATAACAAAGTTATATAATTTTTGTGTAAATTAGTATTAGTATTATGTAAATATAATTTCTAGTAAATATAATGAAATATTAATGTAGTGTTAAGTGAATAAAAAATATAAATTTCATTTCATGATAAATCATGTAATTTTGGAATAAATTAATATTAGTATTAAGTAAATAAAATTTTAATTACGAAGTAAATATTATATAATATTAATTTAGTACTACGTAAATAAAGCTTAAATTATTAGGTGTAATAAGAAACTATATATGCATAACAAAGTTATATAATTTTTGTGTAAATTAGTATTAGTATTATGTAAATATAATTTCTAGTAAATATAATGAAATATTAATGTAGTGTTAAGTGAATAAAAAATATAAATTATAATAAAAATTACGTATTTATAATTTAAATTCATATTAGCATCAATAACAACATTAAGCAAAAATACTATATTAATAGGTAAAAAAATTTTAAAAATTAATTTAAACGTTAAAATTGTAAAAATTAAAATGGTGAAACACGATTGATATATATATATTTTTCTCTAAGTGAAAG
Source organism: Mallotus japonicus (assembly GCA_949634005.1). Classification (NCBI taxonomy): domain Eukaryota; kingdom Viridiplantae; phylum Streptophyta; class Magnoliopsida; order Malpighiales; family Euphorbiaceae; genus Mallotus; species Mallotus japonicus. The sequence goes on along the minus strand of CATIWK010019374.1, from coordinate 19,229 downwards.
GTTGTAAAAACTAAAATCTCACAAAAAGTTTTGATATGTTATAGTGTAAGATACTAGTTCAAAAAAATATATAAAAGTTATTATAATTAATTGTTTGATTTTTAGTTTGAAAAAAAAAAAAATAGGTTGGAGAAAAATGTATGAAAAATATGTGGCTATGATGTATAGTGGTCATGTTTGGAATCCCACAGTGATTAGAAAATAAAAGAAAAGTTAGAAAGAGATATAAATTGTCTTTTTTTTTTTTTTTGAAATAAAGATATAAATTGTCTTGATGCATAATTATAGAGTTCAAAATTCACATTGTCATGTGATGCCTTGAAATTTGACCAATTTAAAATGTGGTCATGAGACAAAAGCCTGTCGGAATCATTGAAAGGCAATGATGCTCACATGGAGAGATTTTTACACTCCATTATTTTATATTCACATTTTGTTTTTAATATTTTTAACATATAAATAATATCGATATTTTAAATTATAATATCTACTTTTTTTATTATAATTTTTATTATCATATTCCACTGTTAATAATTTTTAAAATTTTTGAATGGTATAAATATTTTTAATTTATATATTTATTTTTTATTAACAAAATTTTGTAAAATCTATTTATTACTTACAAAATATTAAACCACAACTATGTAAAAAGATAGTTTTTCGAGGTTCACAGCATAAATTTTTAATCAGTTTGTTCTTTTTTATTTTAAAATTAGAATTATGATTTATTATGTGTGTAATAATTTATTTTCATTTTTAACTGTTAGAAACAAATTATTTAAAGAGTTTTAAGCTATATGTAGAAATATATAAGAATTTTAAAGAAATTTTTAAAAATAATCAAAACTTAAAATATAATTTAAACTCATTACTCTATTTGATAATAATGAAATTATACAATTTTTAAAAAATTAATATCAATATTAAATTTTTTATTAAATAAATATAATTTTCATTTCATGATAAATCGTGTAATTTTGGAATAAATTAATATTAGTATTAAGTAAATAAAATTTTAATTACGAAGTAAATATTATATAATATTAATTTAGTATTAGATAAATAAAGCTTAAATTATTAGGTATAATAAGAAACCATATATGCATAACAAAGTTATATAATTGATTTTTGTAAATTAGTATTATTATTATGTATAATTTCTAGTAAAAATTATACAATTTTTGAAAAATTAATATCAATATTAATATTTGTATTAAATAAATAAAATTTTAATTTCATGATAAATCGTGTAATTTTGGAATATATATATATTTATAAACAAAAATTTTCTTCAAGGTAAAGATACAAAAAATAATATTTGAAAACACAATTGTTAGCAATGGTCCACTGCGACCTTGAGAAATAAATTTATAGCTACGTAAGATATCTTTTTATTAGATGAATTTACATAATAATTTTAAATAAATATAATAATTTATAAAAATAATTGAAATTTTTTTTAAAAAGTAAACAAAATTAAAGAAACTTATAATTTACAAAAAAATAAAGGCCAAATACCTTCTTTCACCCCTAAATTTTATCACTTTGGTCTATTGTACCCCTCAACTTTCATTTTTTCTCATTACACGTATAAACTTTTATTTTGTGCCTATATCACATATGAATCCAAATTTTTTATTCTATTGAACTTCAAGTGCTTGTCCACGCTGGCAACTCACATGTTCAATAGAATCAAAAAATTTGAATTCATGTGTGATATAGGTCCAAAATAAAAGTTCATACGTGTAATGGGAAAAAATAAAAGTTTAGGGGTGCAATAGACCAAAGTGATAAAATTTAGGGGTGAAAATTAGCAGCTGAGCTGTTAGACCCAAACTCGTGAAAGCTAATTTGCTACTATCTCTAAGAATGATACTAATAATTTTCTTTTGATGTTGCTATTATTATTATTTGAAATTATTTTTCCAAACAAAAGAACCTGCCTAACTTTATTTTAAAATTTTGAAATTTCATTTGTGTCACGACCCGAACCCCATGAGCTCATGACCAGCACTAGAGAATGGGAAAAGCATAAAAGCTTCCAAAACCCGTAGTAAGCCTTTTAAAGGAAATCCGGCAGAATTTTCTTTGTACCGGGAATAAACCAAAACCTGTAAATCAAAGAATACACTTCCAATGATATTCTTTAACCACCATTACTTCACCACAACACAAAATCAATACCAAATTTGTATTCATCATGTCATAATAATAAATATATCCATAATAATCCACATAATATCACAAGTACACATTATCAATACTCAAACTACTACTGCGGTGTCTAGAGTACAAATATATGACAACAACATTAGCAAGACCTACATAATATAGCCAGAGAAGAAGAAACCCAGCGTAGACGATGAAAATAGTCAGTCTGACTATGAGATCCTGGGAAAAATAAATTGAGGGGAATCGGACCTGACTGAGTGAATTAATACTATAAAATGCATGTTGGTTTTTAAAATACTTGTTTAAAACCATTAAATACATAAATATTTAAAAATCCTTTATTTTATTAGAAATTATTTTTATAAATTACCTTTCCAAAATCTTTAAATCTCCTTGTACCAAATTCCTCATACGAAAATCATATAAATTAAAAATCTTTAGTGGAAATCATAGTGGAACCCTAGACCTTAATCCACTATCGATGTCTCGAGAGAACAAGCTCAACCGAGTTACATCTCAACTTTGGCTCGAGAGAACAAGCTCCACCAAGCCCAATCCACATACTGCCCAAGAGAACAAGCTCCACCAAGCCTAATTCATAACATTGTCCGAGAGATCAAGCTCCACCGAGCCAAACACACAACACCGAGAGATCAAGCTCCACCGAGAGATCAAGCTCCACCGAGTCAATAACCAATACATAACATACCCAAGATTTTACCAGTGCGCACGTGGTCCTGGTGACATCCACTAGGTAGCACGTTCTACCATTTTCTTGAAAACATACTTATTTCATAAAAATCATAAATAACGAAAAATAACATAAACAAAATATAAATATTCTCTCGAAGTCTCAATAGAAATAAAATAGCTAAAATCATATTATTTGCTTAATTCGTGTATACTGATAAAAATTTCATTTATAATAATTATGCAATTTCTTCAACAAACATTTTATAATGTTAACTCAGGTGGAGCGTGTTGACTGATACGTTCTCGGCTACCTAAATGCTACGGCTTCCACTCTGGAACTCTCTAAAATAAACAATATTTATTTAAAATATGCTTATGTGTATATATCAAATAAATTCATAATAATTTTTCAAAATTCCTGAAAAATTAATAAAATCAAGGAATTAATAAAATTGACTTAGAAATATCCTAAATATGACATTCAAGGCTAAAGGAATTTATTTTGATGAGCTAAAACAATTTAAATGGAAATTGGGAAATTCCCACACACGCTTCCGGGATTTTTATCTCAAAATCATTGAGGAATCAGACCTAGCTCCAGTTACAGAAATTAATCCTCATAATTTATACTATTTATTAAAAATAAAATCATAATTTTTCGGGCTGGTTACCATTCCTCAACGGAATTCGGTTAGGACTCGCCGGATTTTCTCACCGGAAAACATATTTTTCACCAAGCAGACATATACATATATTCACAGCACCAAGGAGAAGCTAAATACATGCTCAAACACCTAATTCAACTGCCGGATTAATAGATTGGACCAAAAATAAAAATTTACCGTTCAAGCTCCGACGAAGCTCAAATGGCGACCCTGGACGCATGGTTGGTCTCTTTCAACTCCTGACAGCAAGTCGAGTTCAATGGCGGTGGTTACAATCGCTGAAGGTCGCTGAAAAAGATGGTTTGAATACCGAAAGTTTAGGCAGAATGTTTGGAGGCTAAACTAACTTAAACCAGGTCAATTTTCACAAAATAAAATTTATTAGGATGTAGAGGAGGTTGAGAAGCGTTTATGGTTCAAATTTCATAGCCAACAGAAGTCATTTGGCCAGTGATCGGAGAGGGAGAAGTTTCAGGTGCTATAGTGATCACAGAGGAGTTTTGGGGCTTTTGTGTAATTTTCACGTCTGTAGCAGCTATAACTGATGAGGAAGAAGGAAAATTACCACTTTGATCCCTGCATTTTTGAAAAAAATTTACGTTTGGTCCTTCCACTTTGAAGTCCAGATAATTGCTAGCAATTGAATGAGTTAATCTCTTTTCTACTGGAAAATTGCTAGCAACTAATTGTGTGAACACCATACCACGATTCAGCAACCACTCAGCAACTCAAAAACAACCTGATAACAACAGTAATACATATTTATTTATTTAAATAATTATGTGTTATTACAATTTGATTATTTTAACAAATTGGTTTTTATTTAGCCACGTCTTAAAGTTACTAATGAAATAATAATTGTACTACTCTATTTGTTGATTTTCATTTACACACGTCTTAAGGTTGGTGATAAAATAATGATTGTACAGCTCTATTTGTTAATTTTTATTTTGCCACGTCTTAAAGACGTTAGTGATAAAATGATGATTGTACTACATTATTATTGGTTTTCATGTAGTTATACCTTAAGATTGGTGATTAAATGATAATTATACTATTCTACTGTTGATTTTCATTTAGCCATGTCTTGAAATTGGCGGTAACTATACTACTCAATTTGTTGCTTTTCATTAAGCCATATCTTAAAATTGGTGATGAAATAATAACTACGCTGCTCTATTTATTAATATTCATTTAATCTCATTTTAAAGTTGATGGTGATTTTCCAAAAAAAAAAAAAAGTTGATGGTGAAATAATAACTGTATGACTCTATTATTGATTTTCATTAGGTTGGTGATGTTGACTGTATTGCTGAGTCATTTGGTGGTCAAATGTTTTTTGGGATATTTTCACAGCTTTAAAATGTTTGCAATGTGTCACTGCTATGACACTTTACCATAATACCTCTAGATTATTTTAATAATTATAAAAAATAATTAAATTAATAAATTAGTTACAAGTTTTGAATCTTTGAATTATGATATGATGAATTTATCTTTTTCCTTTTAAATTTTAAATTTTCATCAATTTAATTAATTGTTCAATTAAAATGGGTACTCGCAAACTATTATATAACTTTTTATATATTATATGAGAAATAGGGGTAAAAATGTAATTTGATATATTTTAAAAATCTTTTATGGCAATGTACGTGGCTACATTATCCTTGGTGAGAAAATGATTCATCATTTTTTTCCAATTGTCGTGAGGAGTTGACAGAGCATCAGTAATTACATTTCCCCTATCACCATTTTGTTGTTTTATGCTTAAAAGAAAAAATTTTCAGCCATCTCCATCCAATTCGCCACATTCTCAGTGATGTGGTGGATAGATGTTTTTGTGAGCTTAGGATATTCTTACAAGCTGGATTTATGAATGCCAAGCTGCATTTGTGCTTGGACGCCAAATTCATGACAATTTGTTGTTGGCCCATGAAGTTTTTCATGCCTTAAAGACTTCGGGCAATAGGAAAAATCTCTATCTTACTCTTAAGTTAGATATGTGTAAGGCTTACGATCAAGTTGAATGGGATTTCTTGGAACAACTATCGGTTAAAATGTCCACTTGCATTTTTTTCAACTAATTATGCAATGTGTATCTACTGTTTCCTAGTCAATATTAATTAATGGTTGTCCAACCCAACCTTTTTACCCTTCCCGAGGCTTAAGGTAGTGGGACCCTCTTTCCCCCTATTTGTTTATCTTGGTTTCCAATGTCTTATCTTTAGCATTATCACATGCTTTGATGAATCACAGCATACAAGGCTTTAAATTTAACAGGGAGAGTGCTCCATTAAGTCATCTCTTGTTTGCTGATGACACCTTAGTTTTTGCTAAGGCTGAGGAAGGGGACATTCTCAATATTAAAGATATTCTTAATAAGTATTATTTTGCTTCTGTTCAGAGAATAAACTTTGAAAAATCTAGTGTTTTTTTTAGTAGATGTACTTCTTTACATGTGAAAGAAAGATTGTCTGTGATCTTTGGTATTACTCAATTAACGGGTATGAAAAAATATATGGGTCTACGAGCTTTTTGGGAAAGATCTAAGAAGAGAGCCTTGCATTTTCTTAAAGAGGGGATCATCCAAAAAACTAAGGCGTGGCAGTACAAATTTCTCTCGCCTGTGGGCCAAGAAGTCTTAACTAAAGCTGTTTTGACAGCTTTACCTTCTTATGCTATGTGAAGAAGTAATGAAATAACAATATTAACTCATATGAACAGGTTACAAGATACAGTTATATAGTACAAGAGATAGATGATGTAGTAGTGTAGTTAAATACAAACACATGCTCTGTTACAATAGATAAGAACAAGGTAGAACAGAGTAAGGATATGCCTTATCAGCGATAGGATAGTGATTGCCTTATTAGGATCAGATGAAACAAAAATATTTGCCCTTAATCAATGTGCTTTTTCACTTCACCAATCCGGTTGCCCTCTTTCTACTTATTATGGTGAACTCATAGAAATATTTCAAGAACTTGATCATCGTGACAAAGTAAAAATGAAGGATTTAGATGACATCGTTATGTATAAGGCATCTGTTGAAAAATTGAGGATACACATTTTTTGAATGGTTTTGAAGCTAAATTTGAACAAGTACGAGGAAAACTTCTTCGTATGAATCCAAGTTTGGACCTTGAACATGTATATGCATATGTCCGTCATGAAGCAAATCATAAGACTCTTCTAGCTGGTGATCTAAATACCTTAGATTTTGTAGCTATATTAACCCAACACAATAGCACATCTGCTCGACCCACTAAGAACAGTACTGCATAATCTCCTTCAAAAATAACTTCTTATAGCTTTGATATTGGAAATAAGCAGTCCAGTTCATTTAGATATGGTACACATTATGGTGGAACGGGGCATACTCAAAGTCGTGCTATGACTTGATTGGATACCCTGAATGGTGGGACCCCTCAAGGCTTCAAATCATAAGCCTAAAGCTGCAACAGCAATAACTGAATCATTTACACCAGATGTTGCTGCCTTACACATTCTTCAGGTCCATTAGGTAAGCTCTTTAACTATTATTACGTCTCGTGCATGAATTATTGATTCTGGATCAACTGATAATATGTCTTTTGATACTATATTAGTGTCTAACTTGAAACCATGTGAGCAATCAGTTGTGTCTATAGCCAATGGAACGGAAGATAATGTTATTAGTAAAGGTTCATTCTCTTTAGATAAACTTAACTTAGGCTCTGTTCTTATAGTTCTGGCCCTTAATTTTAATTTGATTTCTGTTTCTCAAATCACTATCTCTTAAAGTCTGTTGTAATTTTTTGGCATGACTATTGTGTTTTTAAGGATATCAAGACAAAGAAGACGATTGAGTGCAGTACTTGAAAAAGGAAGCTCTATTATCTTGATCTTATACCATCTAGCTTAAGTGCATTAACCACCAGTTCAACATTTATTTCTAAGATTTAGCTGTGGCATAGACGTCTTGGCCATGCTTCATTTAGATATTTAAAATGTTTATTACGGAAATCATTTTCTAAAGCGTCTCCATCATTGTTTAAGTGTGAAACATGTGAATTGGCAAAAAGCCATTATGTCTCTTCTCCTGTAAGTTTGAATAAAAGTTCTTTGATTCATGCTTGTTCACTTTGATGTCTGGGGGCCTACAAAAATTCAAACTTTAAATGGTTCTCGGTGGTTTATCTCTTTCATTGATGACTATAGTCGTATGATTTGGGTGTGCTTGATGAAGACTAAATAAGAAGTTTGTTTACTCTTCAAATAATTTTATTCTATGGCTAGCACTCAATATAAAACAAAAATTCAAGCCCTACACACAGACAATGGTGGAGAATTTATCAACCATGAACTGAAATAATTCTTACATCTATCCATCAAACTACATATTCCTATTCTTCTCAACAGAATGGAGTTGCAAAAAGAAATAACCAATACCTTTTGGAAATGGTTTGAGCCATTGTTATTTGAAACCAATATGCCTCTTCAATAATGGGGAGAATCACTTACTGCTGCATCCTATTTGATAAATCGTATTCCATCCCATAGCCTTGACTTCCATACCCCCCTTAACACACTAAACCAAAGTTTGACGATACTACCAATACCTAACCAGCCTCTAAAAGTTTTTGGCTGCACTGCTTTTGTTCATATTCCACATCATACTCGCCATAAACTCCAACCTCGTGCTCAAAAATGTGTCTTTGTGGGTTCACTAGAAAGTATTTCATCAAACTTTAGACAAGTTGGGCACAAAAAATAATCAAAACCCACATTCAGACCCCTAAACTTTTCACGTTTTTAGCTTTAAGTCCCTCAAGTTTTATTTTGTATATACTTCACTGGTTGAAAATTTTAAACCCTTTTGTCAATTTTTTAACACAAATTATTTCCTTTTAGTCACTAAAGTTTTATATTTTTAACATCCATACCTTTTTTACTTTTTAATACTTATCACTTTTAAATTTTTTTACCGATTAAAAATAAATTTACTTATTTTAATTTCTAATATTTTAAATTAAAATATAAATATAATTTTCTATATAAAATAAAATTTTTATATTATAAAATAATTATAATAAAAATATTTTTATATTCTTTAAAAATTTGTACAAAAAATAAAGCCAAAAAGGTATTAAAAATATAAAATTTTAATTTTAATTAATTATAAAACATATTTTATCGTAATGTCTTTTAATTACAATGTTCTTTTTCATCATAATATTTTATTCTGAAAAATATAAATTTTATTGAAAATAAAATTTGTATAATTTAAAATATTGTGAAAAATAGTAATATTATTATATTTTTTCTATATCTTCACATTGACTTTTATTTACTTTTAAAATTTAAAATTATTTAAATATGTATATATAAATTTATATTTTTCTTAAAATATTAAAATTATCTTAGATAAGAACTCATATTTATATTTTTAATTTAAATATTGAAAATTAAAATAAGTAAATTTATTTTTTTGATGAAAAAATTTTAAAAGTGATATAAGTGTTAAAAAAGTAAAAAAAAAAAAAGGTCATGAATGTTAAAAATATAAAACTTTAGGGACCAAAAGGAAATAATTTATGTTACAAATTGACAGAAGAATTTAAAATTTTTAATCCGCGAAGTACGAGGGTTTAGATATACAAAATAAAACTTTAGGAGCTTAAAGCTAAAAACGTGAAAAGTTTAAGGGTTTGAATATGAATTTTGCCAGAAAAATATATGCACCAACTTGAGGGGGAGTGTAAAAGATTGCTTAATTGCTTAATCATCTCCTAAGTATTTGTGATTGTATATCTCTTGTATTTATCTCTTTCTATATTTATTCCTCATCTTTAGGAACAAGCAATACAAATGTTTATAAAAAGGTCCTTACTCTGATGCACATTTATGAAATAAGAAAATACAATTCTTTCTCAAAACTTTATCAGCTAGAACTATTCACTGGCCTAAGATGTCAGATATAATATGCTGAAATAAAAAGAATCTAACAATTACAAAGTTCAATCAAACTATAAATTATTAATTCATTAACATTTTGACAAAACACTTCATACAAATATATTGAAATCATATATGACATTAGTCCATACTAGCAAATTTAACTAGACAATTTTTTTTTTTATCTAAGATTAATTTTTTTACTTGATAAGTGATTTGATTCGCTATCATCAGGAAAGAGTGCGAGGCATAAATTAATTTCTAATAAATTAACCAAAGATATGATAGCGATCAACCAGTTAAATCGAGTAGACCATTCCAGTAATTCATGTTATCTTGAAGGATGCAACTAAAAGAGTCAGTTTTATTTTCTCCTGCTGCTGCCATGAGTGAGTTCTCATATTCTCCAGAATCACAAACCATACCATCTGCTATAATATCTTCTGCTGTCTCCATAAACCATGCATTATCATTAGCGTACGTGCTTATTTCATGCAGTTCCATTCCACTGTCCAGTAACTTTTCTTGACATACATCGCCAGCAACCACAGGTGCTCTGCCGGCTGACTGATTATGAACTACCATCGGAGGAGGTAAGATCGATGTGGGTGACTCAAGGCTGTCGCCGAAGACAATTTCTTGCCATGCTCTGAGCACGTCAAGGCATTTTGGTCTAGGTTTGATGGGCCCGGACTCGAGTAGCTTTGACTCACGGACTAATCTTGCTTCGGCTTGTAGACGAGTGCTTTCCCATTGAGCTATGTGCCTTAAATGTGCGGTGTTCTTAGAGCATTTGCTGCCTCCATAACCAAAGGTATCAGCTTTTGGCTTGTGGGTGTCAGGGTCGATGCCCATTTTGTGTAATCTCTTCTTTAGATGGGAGTTCCAATGGTTCTTGATCTCATTATCTGTTCGTTTTGGCAAATATGTTGCTATCATTGACCACCTGAAACACAAATAAATTAAAACAAAAAATCATGACTACCATCAGTTTCAAGAATAATGGTAATTATAATTAAAAAAAAACACCAATAAAAGCCGGGAAAATATTTTCGAATATGATAAATTAATGTAATATATATTTATAGATGCAGCCCCTACTTTACACAGCCATGGAATCGTACTGATAATTGAATTTGATACTGCAGAAATTGGAGTGAAGTAAATGATTATTGTCGTGTGCATGTGCTCTTGCTGCTAAAAGCAAAATAGATACTAACTAGTTGGATTTGATACAGTAAAATATGTTAACAGCTTGAAACAATGGGGTAAAATTTAAGCCCCCAGCAAGGTAAAGGACGAGAGCAACCCCAGCCACAAGTGCACAACACCCTCCTCCCTGTTCATGACACCCTACCGGAGACGGCTATCTATGACATTCTGCATTTTCCTGTGCTTCTATATCCTCAGTCGATATTATTCAACCTCGATTTGATTGGTTGGTCGGCTAGCTAATGGTTCGGTTGTATATAAATTATATACCTATGTATTTAGATGCCGAGAATGTCAGAAACTCATACATCGCATAACTAGTTGTTGATTAGAGAAAGGAATACTAACAACTCTTGCATGAGTTTGTAATTATATTATAATAATTTTCATCGACAGCTATGGAGTGATTTGTCGCTAAATATGTAAAAAGGGTAGCTAAATGTGGCTAACTTTTACCTGTTTCCAAGAAGCGCATGAAGTTGAATGATGGTCTGTTCTTCCTGCGAGCTGAATTTTCCTCTCTTAATACTAGGATTTAGGTAGTTAATCCACCTAAGTCTACAGCTCTTTCCACATCTTTGAAGCCCTATAAAACATATATTCATACCATGCAATAATTAGTTAATTAAACAAGAATAATGCGTGTGAAAATATTTCTGGGAAGTATACTAAAAATTTACCAGCTTTTGCAGGCAGTGTTTTCCAGCTTCCATGGCCATGTTTTTGAATGTAAGCTGATAGCTTCTGGTCTTCTTCAGGAGTCCATGCTCCTTTCTTTAGCTCCACCTTGTCCCGACAAAGATTAATATTACTTCTCTTTACCATTTTCATATGGGTTTCTAGATATCAAATCAAATCTTTTTTTTCCTTGACAATGATAATACACACAGCTACAGCTATAGCTGCCCCTGAGGAAACTGTTTAGCCCAAATGCAACTTGGCTGCGAGAAATATAGAGCACTAGCCAATCAGAAAGAGCTACACTTTAAACTAATGATGCATACCAAAATCTTTGAGCTATATATATACAGGTTTTTTTTTTTTTTTTTTACTAAAGTGCTGACGAGTGTGAACTGACAAAAAAATTAAGAAAATTAATTTTTTTTTTCTCAATCATCAATGTTCAAAAATTTCATTGAAATAATATATATATATTTTTAACAGTTGAGTAAAATACTATGCTTCTGATAATGAAGGAGAAGGAGGAGGGGCTACATAGTTACTTTTTATTGTGTGGATTCTGGTTTGACACGTTCTTGATTTGTATTTATTTATTTATTTCTTCTTAATTTTATGAAGGTTGGAAATTAATGATTGGCCATGTGTGCTATAAATGACTGCTTGTATTGTGAATTGCAACATCAATGCTTTATTTAATTGACTGTTTTATCATATTTATGGCTCATATTAATGTCCACTTAACTTTTTCTTCTTTTTTTTTTTTTTTTGGAAGCTTCTTAACTTTTTCTTCTTGATTTTATCGTGTTTTGGTGCACGAACATGATGTAATGAGACTTGTTCTAATTATATATATATATATATATATATATATATATATAGACAAAATCTATTTTTAAACTCCTGAACTATAGCGGTTTTTTCTATTGAGCCCCTATTATTTTATTTTATTGCATTGAGTCCCTATACTATTATTTATATAGCTATTGAGCCCCTATTGTTTTATTGCATTGCATTGAGTCCCTATGCTATTATTTATATAGCTATTGAGCCCTAATTTGACAAATTACATAGAAATGTGCAAAAAATTTAGGGGCTCAATGTATTATATAAATAATAGTATAGGGGCTCAATGTATACATAAATAATAGTATAGGGGCTCAATGTATGCATAAATAATAGCATAGAGACTCAATGTAATGCAATAAAATGATAGGGGCTCAATAGAAAAAAAACGCCATAGTTCAGGGGCTTAAAAATAGTTTTTGCCATAATATATATATATATATATATAGGGAAAAGGTTCATTTTTGCCCCTAACGTTTTCACCGAAGCTCTTATAAGCCCCTATCGTTTTGTTTGGCTCAAATAGGAATGATTTGTACAATTTTAAGCTTTTGAGGTCCCTCTCTTAACGTGGACTTATTAAGGAGTTAAGTCTCTGTTAAGTTGAAGGTGACATGGCAATAGGGTCCCACCAGAATTGATAGGTCACGTCCAACATCTTCTTCTTCGTTATAATCTTCTTCTTCTTCGTTATAACCTTCTCCTTCTCCTTCTTCTTCTTATTCTTCTTCTTGTTCTTTCGTTTGTCCATGAAGTCCACCTGGAAGCATAAGATAAGAAGCCTGGAAAAGGATATGCCTCCATTGATCTCAAGTCAGACAATAAGCCTGGAAAAGGATATGCCTCCTCCTCCCCATGACAGCATTTTAAGCATGAGACGCCATAGCAGTCTCATGCAAGGAATTGGTGAGGCAGTTGGCGGTACAGGTATTGGTGGTGGTTCACAGTTGGCATGGAAATGGTCAGAGAGAGAAGGTGAAGATGGAAAGAAGGAGGATTTAAAGTATTTATTTGCACGAGGAAGGTGCCCCAGGATCTCACCGTGGTTCTTTTGTTTCAATTCCTGGTGGTGAAATTCAGGCAGAAAGTGAGTATGTCCAAGCTGCTGCTCTAATAAGTCAGTCTACTCTTTATTCCGAGGAGTTTCTGGATTAGCATCCTGTTGGACCTGCAATGGTTCATCCAACTGAAACTACTCAAAAGGGCCAATTTGGGCTGCTTTATTGGATCCAGGAGTTAAGCGTGCACTTATTGTTGGGATTGGAATTCAACTTCTTCAATAGGTAGTTTATTATTTCATAACTTATTTTTCTGCATCTGCTTCCCCTTAATTGGATTAAATTAGCAGCAGTAGTTGAGGATCTACATTATGGATAGGTCATGGAATAGGGTAACATAGATCCTTGTTATATTTTTCTTGCAGCTTTTTGGTATAGGTGGTATTCTCTACTACACTCCTCAAATTCTTGAAGAGGCTGGTGTTGAAGTTCTTCTTGCAAACCTTAGCATTGGTACAGAGTCGTCATCATTCCTTATCAGTGCATTCACAACATTCCTGATGCTTCCTTGCATAGCTGTAGGCATGAGGCTTATGGATGTCTCAGGCAGAAGGTAATTGTCATTTGTGCATCAAGTCTTTCATTATTCATAGTTCTAAACCAGAATGCCCTTTTGCAATTTTGCCATCTGTCTGTCTAATGGTCTTGGTAACAAGCCATTTTGTTTCTTTTTCATTTGACAAAATTGTACTGTTTAAGAAATTCTTCCCCTTTAAGTCATTATAGAATTCTTTGTTGTTGGTGCAAGACAAGCTGATGTTGCCAAGAATGAGTGATTGACTAGGGCTTCTTATTCAGTTTTAGCTGCTGAAGATGTCTTCCAACATCTGTTTAGAACTTTTTGTATTATCCTATTGGAAATGAGGATATAATAATTAAGCAATTAAATTTCATTTTTCCCAAAATCTGGCATGATAGTACAATAATGTCCAAAAGGAACCTAGTTGATTCAGATGATACCTTCATTGCCTGCTCTCTTGGATCTGTGTGCGTCGGCATTGCATTTTAAAGAGCACTTGTGGTTTGATGATATGATGTGTATAACACTAAGATCTTAGCATAACCTGAGGAGGGCCGGATATAATTTTAGTATTCTCAATTTTCTTTTATCATGATTCTGAACACTATAATGATACAATAAAAGCTTGAGGTTACTAAACCTGTAGTACTCTTGCATGTTCATGCTCCTCAGTGGCAAGGCAAGGAAGAACGAGCGGAACAAGGCACTTCTCCATATTATGTGGGGCATGGAAGCCAAAATCACATGCTTTCATAAAATTACATTTTGTCAGCCTTGTCAAAAGAACACGCTATATGGATTTTTCTACCATCTCTATTCTACAGTTAGTTTTTAACTCCATAGCTATATGATATATTATCTTTTGGCGAATTTGCGAACGAACCACGCTAGTTTGCATGGAAAAATTCTGAAAGCTTTCAGACCATTTAGGAAACTGTCATGGTGATTACATGTGATTGCAAGATCATTCAACTTGGCTTTATGGCATGACATACCACACCATGCAGATTTGGAATAGCAATTAGCAGACATCAACAAACAATAATTGAAGTGAATGTCTAAAACACAAACATAAGAATGAACCAAAAAATAATTTACAAATTAATTAAATTACTGTGCTCTTCTGCTAGCTATGTAAAAGCCAAAAATACAATGTTTCATAAACACGTATACAATAAACTTCAGTTCAGTACCAAGATGTACGATTTTGTACACGCTAAACTTTGAAGTTATACAACTGAAGGAGCGAGCCAATTGATATTGGAATGTCTCCTAGCATCTCAATCTCTAGATTCCTCAAATGCTCAAAACTCCAGTGTTCAGTTCAAATATGATAGATGGCATTACAATCTTGAGCAACGCAGAAGTTGTTTATTGTTTCCGCATTTCTTCTGGGGATGAACTGCTATTAAAAGAATGAGGTAGAATTTGATTTTAAAGGAAGAATTTGATTGTTAAAAGGACTCTGTTCTACAAGCTCATTGGACTTTGGATTTGACTTAAATGGTCTTTCAAAATCTTTAGCATTGCCCGTATCAATGACTAGTTTATTGAGTTTTTGCTCTTGCAAAAAAACAAAAGAATTTCTTAAAACAGAAAAACATAGCGAAGAATAGATGCAAGGTCCCGCTCAAAAACCGCTCCGGAAACAGTAATTAATAGCTCAAACTCCAGTATATTTTTTTCTAGCAAATTAAACAAATATGCTATAGCCAGGAAATGTGCACATATATGCTTGCTGATTAATCAATGGACAGACGAAAGAAAAAGAAGCATAAGATAAGAAGAAGAAGAAGGAAAAGGTTATAACGAAGAAGAAGAAGATGTTGGACGTTATCTATGAAATATGGTGGGACCCTATTGCCATGTCATCTTCAACTTAATAGAGACTTAACTCCTTAATAAGTCCACGTTAAGAGAGGGGCCTCAAAAGCTAAAAATTGTACAAATCATTCCTATTTGATTAAAAAAAAACAATATTGGCTTATTAGAGCTTCGGTGAAAACGTGAGGGGCAAAAATAAACCTTTTCCCTATATATATATATAATTTTATGTTCTCTTATACATAAAATTTTATGATTTTTACAACTTATAATGAGTGTTCTGTAGAAAAGAAATATATATCCTTTTTATATAATTTACAAATTTTAACTCCCTAAATTTTCAATAAATAAAGTGAAATGTAACAAAAAGGCATTCAAGGTTCCTCTGTATACTGATAAGCTTGGATGAATCATCTTTTCTAGTAAAAATTTTTACTAAACCAAAAGTATTGTATCCAACTATTAGGTAAATGATACATTTTTAATCAATTATTTCCTACAATTGATTAAAAATTTTATAATTTAATTCGAAATTTTTTTTTATTGGCATAATTTTTTTTTCTGGAATTTTAATAACAGCTTACATATGTTGCCAGAGTACAAGTAGTTTAAATATGTACATCAGGTTAGATATCATATTAAATGCCACATCATCATTTTTGTGGGTATTAAATTTTACCTTTGTTACAAAATGATCATTAAATTTTATATTTCACAAGTAATGTTGGAGACTATTAATAAAATGATTTATAAATGGTACATACTGAATTTTAGTATAAATTAATTGGTTTTATATTATATGAGCTGAATTCTATTTATAGTCTATATATGCGTATAGGTTAATACGTTCAAGGACCGTGAATTTGTCAACATGGTATCAGATATTTGAATTGTTGAATGAGCAGTGATACTGGACTCATGTTTAAGTTTTAGAGTTGGGTGCGGTCTGTTTGTGACCCATTTGAGTTGTTGGATGAGCGGTGATATTGAACTCATGTTTAAAACTTTGAGTTGGGTATAATCCGTTTATGAACCATTTGAATTGTTAGATGTGACCTGTTTATGTTTGGCAAGTGCAAAGCAATAAATTTAAGTGTTGTAGACTGGATTTTAACACAATTCAATTAATTTTGTATTATATGGGCTTAACCTCATTTATAAATGGGCAAAGGTTCATTTTGCTCGTAACGTTTATAGCGAGGCTCAAATAAGCCCCCTAATCGAATTTTAGGCTCAAATATACTAGGGTTTTATGTTTTTGGTCTATTTAAACCCCTCTATAACGAAAGGCAAATTTAAAAAACAAACTCCCGTCAGAAAGGCATGTGACGTGGCTTACATGTAAAAAAAACTTGACCCCACACTAGCCACATCAGAAAGCCATAAAGGAAATATTTTTGGCGCTACCTTCATAAATGAACTCAACCACCCCATTTGCATGTTGAAGAGTGATAAAAAAAATCCCCATTTTCTCTCCACTTTAACCCTAAAAACCCATCGATTTACTGATTCCTCATGAGGTTTGTAATGAAATTTTAAGGTTCTCAAAGGATATTAGTGACTAATGAAGCTTGTTTGTACAGTGGGTGGTCCAAGAAAGAAGAGGTAAGCTTTTAACATTTTCTTTGATTTGCATGTTTATAGTGATGTTTTTGAAGTGGCATTTTTTGTCATTTTTTAAAATATGCGTTTTTTCTATTATTTTCTTATATTGTCAGTGATGTCAACTATTGTGAATCTCGTTTGGGGGTACTTGGAAATGGATAGAGGATAGGCTTGAATACTCTAATGGTGATATTAATGTGTTGTATAGTTTTGATGCTGATTATCTGTGTTACGGTGATCTGTTACGTAGATATAAACACACATATGAGTTTAAAACAATTAAGAAGATATTTATCTGTGAACCTGGAAGAGAAATGAAAGATGGACTATTTTTAATACATAATGATAACACAGTAATAAGAGTCTTAAATTACATAAACATATACTCTTGGGTGGCAGAAATTGATTTTTTTGTTGATTATGAGGTTGATGAGCCCTTGTTTGCCCCACAGGTTTTAGAGATTGGATGGGATAAAGGTGAAAATTATGATGTTAATGTTTGTAGCGAAACTGGTGCTAATTAGAAGGAGACTTCGATTATAATGTGGAATTAAACACTAATGAGCTAGGTAATTTGAAAATAGAAGATGAACATAGGGTTGATACTGAGGGTGAGGGTGCACAAAACATTGATATTGGTACTCAATGTTCACATGCTTCTAATAGAACAGAGCAAACATATGAAACAGCTCAAGCTACTTATGAAACAACAGACAAAGAGAGGTTCTAAGCATAAAGGGCAGAAGTGGACAAGGCATATACACTTATGTGGCTCCTCAAGGGTATGTCAGTGAAGAAGAGGTTGAGACTGAAAATGCAGAAGTTGATGATGATGAACAAAGTTCTGTAGAATCTCATGGTGAAGAAGACAATAGAGTTGCACCTTCAAAGAGGGTTAAATATGATGGCACTGATGGGGAAGGTCATTTCATGCTTGGAATGACTTTTGCAAATGCTGAAAAAGTAAGGGCTGCCATCACTAAGTATGCAGTGCGATTGGGCTACAAACTAAAGTTAAATCCCAATGAGCCTGGCAGAATTGTTGCAGAATATAAGAATGAATGTGGTTTTCCCTTTATAGTGAGGATCTCCAAGGATGGCAGAAATCCTAGATTATCAATTAAAACTTTGACGTCAAATCATACGTGCTTCAGACATTGGCAAAATCCATTATTAAGCCCTTGAACTATAGTGGTTTATTCTATTGAGCCCCTATCATTTTATTTTGTTCTATTGAGCCCCTATGCTTTTATTTATATACTTATTAAGCCCTAATTTGACAGATTTCAGCACGTGTTGTTCATGCACTGTTAAGTGGCGAGTGAACAGTTAATGTTATATGCTGAATGGTCAAAAGTTGGCTGACTAGGCTTTGTTATGCTAACTAAGTGTGAGAAATGACAAGAATACCCTTAATAACAAAATTTCCCCAATTGAAACCATATTTATCTTCTTCAACCTCTTGATCTCCAGTGTTAGGCTCGTTCTTCTCTTTTGATTTCGATGGCGTTTCAAATTGGCACCAAATGTAACCACACAAGTGAGGTGGATGGGTGTTACTTATGCCTATGGATTTTACAATATCAAAACCAGTAAAATCACAACATCAAGTAAGGAAATTTTGATCTTGCTTTGCTTACTTTATTTACACATTCACAAGAGAAAATTGTACATTTGAAAGAATCAAATTGCAAAGGGAATAGTTCATGGGCTGCTAAAAGAAGAGTTGATGCTACAATAATAGATGGCTTGAATGCTAATGATCATATACCAAGATTTAAAAAAAAAAGATGAAAAGATATAGTTCAAAATTGTTACAATCACTCTTTGGTTCATGTAGCCTTTCTCTTCTTTTGAGTTTCTGCAATTTCTTCCACCTGAGATAGATATGGTATGACAACCTTGAAAATACCATCACTACGCAGCCCCAATGGTGTTTGTAATGCCCGCACTCCAGTAACTCCACCAGGGTGCACCACCAGAACTGCTTCTGCACCAAATCTTTATCATTATGTAAGA
>CATIWK010019310.1:0-10198 GCA_949634005.1 Mallotus japonicus | reverse complement strand
CAAAAGTACTGGATTCCAAGACACTAATTTGCATGTCCCTTCGTGTTACGATGCACAAGTGGTTTTTTTAAGAGATGAGTTCAAACCCAGTTAAAAGAACAAATCATCGGATTTCAGTTATACATTCAGATTTACTGTTCAACAAGAAGTTAGTAACTGACAAGAATTGCTTACTCTTCCATCTCGAGAACCACATGAAATGTATTCTTACTCAGTTGCTCACTGAAAGCAGATCCAACTAATCATATTCCAGTTCATCAGGAGTAACAGGCCGTTTGAGAGGAATAATGGACTTCTTTTCAACATCCCTTGACAAGGCTTTCCTCATGTCTAAAAACAGAGCACAACAAAATAGGTAATCCAAGGCAAATACAATTCAAAAGGAAATCAGGAAAGTTTTGGTCAGTTGCTGAAACTCACCTAGGCCATCTTCTTCCCCTGAGTAATAGCGTAGCACTCGTCTATAGATTACATATCCAAGCTGAAAAAAACATGGATTAAAAATTACATTAAATTGTCAAACAAGAAGAAAAAATATGACAGACCACACACACGCACACACATGACCATAGGCTCTTATTTTCCTACATACTTATGACATTTCAAACTAACTGCCTTATAGCTATTTATGGCTTCATATCTCCTATCATCTCTTTCAATCAAGATGTGAAACAACCTCTCACTGAAAATGCAACAAGAAGCAAAAATTTAACAGTTAAAAAATCGTGTAATTTGGTAACATAGGAAACTGATCCAGACTATTAGCAGTAATGAAGAATCACGTTCGTGGAAAATGGGGAGACTTTTCATGTTAGCTTCAATTTCTTTCAGAATTGAAGCTTCTTCCATACTCTATTTCAGAATTTTTTATTCTCTTTAATTATACAATGAATTGAACTTCCTGGAATTGCAACAGAGATAATAACCTTCAGAAACGTAAAAGGTCCAAATGAATCAGCACTAAATCACTGAAATGCACACTAAAAAATGGGGTCTTAGACTACACCATTAGACAAATTCCATAAAGGAAGCTTACACAGCTGAAGACACGTGCAACAGCAACGATTAAAGACAAGAATATTAAAATGGAAGTTTATTGGACTTGAAAGAAGCCTATTCTTTTACAATTAGAAATATAATAAAGAAGCAAAATGATTCCAATTACATAAAAGTTGTCGAAGGAAAAAATACCTTGTCATACATCTTTATAGCTGGAGTATTTGATGCACGGACAAAAAGATCCACGAAATATGCCTTATCACTGACAAAAGAAGTTGAAAAAGCAAAGTCGCAAACAAACAAAAATCATACAACTAGTTAATTGTAGATACAATATAGAATATTGCACAACTGACTGAGCTCAAACAATCAGGCAGCAATAAGAGATCAATAAAATGCCATAAATGCCTTTATTTTACTTTCTGAATTTCTGGTCTATAGCAATATGCAATACAATATAATTTGCAAAGAGAAGCAAACTATGCAGAGTGGCATACATAAATTCAGCATTATCATTAATATTCCAACCCCACAAAAATCATAATTTGAAGTACTTCAAACAACAAAACTCGTCTTTTTAAGAAGCAACTAATATCAACAGAACAAAACGTAATGCGATAAAAAAAAAAATTAAAAACACGCAGTTGCAGTTTTCAATCTAATTTAGAGTTGGTCTATGTTTATCAATATCTTAAACCTAAATTAAGATGATTAAGACAAACAACACCGCATGTGTATATGCATATAGATATTGAATCTAATTTAGAAATAATAATACATTTTGTCACTGATATCTTCGAGAAGGTTCATGAGTTTCTTGGCTAACTGTTGCCTCCGGTACTCAGTAGCCACAGTAACTGCAGTGACATGTCCATGCCAAGACTCGCCTTGTCCTTCAACTTTACCCATAACTGAAACCATCCAATTCTAATTACTCATATTCACCTTGTAAATTGATGAATAAAAAAAAGGGAAAAAACAGGAAGGAGAGAATTATAATTACTGTAGCCCATGATTTTGTTGCCGGGAGCTTCAGCGACATGGAAATAGTCAGGCCATCTGGCCAAATAGGTCATATAGAATGACATGTTGAACTGCAAAAATATAGTTACGAAAACAGAATTAGAATAATTTCATCAAACGTATTAGTATACGGCATCCATAATCCATCTGCGAAATAGAACTTGATTGAGCTTACGGTTTCAGTGAGATGGTCCAAATTTACAGGTGAGAAGCGAAGGAGATCGTTGCAGCAGAATCGGCGGATTGTCGTCATCTTTTCTTAGTGTCGTCTGACTCCTCGTCGCCCGCTCGATCCTTTCTTAATTTAGGAGCAGTTGGAAATGTGAAGCAGCAAAGGAAATTGCGATTGAATATGATTGAATATAGTTGGACAAAGCTAGCATCCATGGGCCTTGAAATTTTGGTTTGGGCCATCATTTTTCTAGTAGAAGTTTTGAACGCTTCTTTACAATCAGTAAAATCCCATTATTGCCATTGGAGTTCAGTTCGATTTGGTTTGTTTAACTAAAGTTTGATTCAGTTTTATACTTAAAAATTCGGTTAACTGAAATAACTAAACTAACTGAATGATAAAACCATATTGTTTTGGTCATTTTATAAAGGATGAACAAGACTTCTAAATGAATCAAACCGAAAACTAAACTAACCCAGTTCAATTCAGTTTGCTTACTTTATAATTTCAATTTTATGAACCAAACCAAATCAAAATTTGATTAGGTTCAATTTTATACTTTAAAATCAGTTAATTTGATTCGATCAAAATGCCATGTCAAAACTAATCAAACCGACCAAATGTTCACCCCACCAATAATGAATATTTTTCACTCACATTACTTCAGTGAATAGTTTTCACCCACGTTACTTGAATTTGTATGTGTTTAATCGTTTGTAAAGAATTAAATTCCATATAACCCGTCTAGTATAAATGATAAAATATCATATCACGGGATCAAAACATTTACCAGAGAGTAGCAGGTTTTAATCTCCTAACCCCCCCTAACTCTCCTATATCATGCCATGGGCTTTAATCATTAAACTACTTGTTCAAAAAAAAATATATATTATTTAATATTTCACTTATGTGATAGAATTAAGAATGCCTACACCGGATATATTACACGCAGTGGTAAGATTTATAATACATAAACACGTGTTATTTTTATTAGTCAAGTATAAATCATTTAGATAATGTGACTCAAACCCTATTTTAATGTGTAATACATTTAGCGTAGACAAAAAATTCTAAACAAATAGTGTCAATTCTCACCAAAATCAAAATTAGTTTTAGATGTGATGTACAATACGCCTAATTTTAAGGACTAAAAATGAATATTGCCTTCCTATTAATAATAGATTCTTGGCCAAAGAAGCAATCGCAGTTGCCTTCCTATTAATAATAGATTCTTGGCCAAAGAAGCAATCGCAGCGTGGAGTAAGAGCGAGCTTCACACACTATTAATAAAGTGATTAATTTTCAACACCATAAAGAGGAAATAAATGAGCAAGAGTTCAAAACATGCTCTCCACAATTAGATGTCTACACCTTTTGCTATTTAAGCTACTTGTTGATAACATTGAAGGCAGTTAAGAGAAACACCTTATTGCAAAATGAATTAAAGAAAAAGATCAACAATTGTCCGATAGAAAAAGGGCGAAGTGAATAAATAGCAAACAAGATAATTTAGAGTAACTTATGGGCGCATTGATGTCACACGAAGTAGAATACTTCATTAACAATACAATGCTAGAGAAAAGGCTTTTACATAGATGATGCCCATTTGACCTATCATTATCATTAACCCCAAGCTTAGCTTTCTGTGTTGTTATGATTCCCACAGCATTTCCCATTAAAAATTCCAGCACTTACCTTCATGGCCAGATTATCAAGAGTTAACAAAAATTAAACATGAATTATAGTTCACCACGCAAAACATAACAGTTCAAAAGTTATACATCAGTATGCAGAACATGACGGTCAGTTTACCACGGTGATCATCAATGCGGAAAATTAAGACTGTGTCACACAATTCAGTGCTACTCCAAACATAATCAATTTTGGCCGTATGCCAGCCAGAACCATAATGGATGATTAACAAATAAGATATCAACCAAGTAGTTGGACTGAAATTACATCAGAGGAAACTAGAACAACGCTCTCTCACCCCTCATGAGAATAGCAGGTAAAAATTATGGAGATCAAAATAAAAAGAGGAAAGAATTGGGAAAGAGGCAGAATATTTCCTGTAGGCTTTGCAAGGCCATCTCTGTAAATAAGGTGAAGGCCCTTGACTCTATCTCCTAACCATAATATCTGCAGCTTCAGAAATCCAGTCATCAACTTGGTCAGAGAATGATGAGATGGCATGCACAAAAAACTGCCGAGAAGTCCATTCATCAACCATTGTCCACTTCAAGCTTGCTATATGCAAAAGCCTCCCCTAGATGCTATAGAACATAAAAGTAACACCATCATCAAGAGTTCAGAACCAATCGACAAGAAGTAGTATTCCAATATTAACACCAATAATACTATCTTAATACCACAATATTACTAATGGTTCAAAAGCCAAACCAACAAGATGAAATTCCAATTGGTACCAATACCTAAAGTCCAGCTTTCAGATCACAACAATATTCCAAGGACTACTTTCAGCCACCCATTACATATTCTGATGCAAGTGAACATACTTGCATCTTATTGCATCCTAAGAGGCAGCCGCCTCAGTAAAATTAATTTAAGAAACACACCATGTTTAACAAGCTCATAGCTAAACTAAAACAAAACAAAATTCAAAGTTAGTGAAAATGCTTGGTGCATTTTGTGTTGTTTATTTTTTTTCCTTTTGTTAAATAGAAGAGAAGAAAAAAAAGAGAGAGAGAGAGAGAGAGAGAGAAGGAACCTCTTTGATTGAGCAAATCAAAGACAAAACTCACTAATCAAAATGAAAAGTGCTTGGATAACTTATATCCAAGAATGGAAGATGTTATGATATCAATACTAAAAAAAGCATCAAACACACAGGATGTATTGGGAGGACAATTATAGGAAGCCATTGAAATTCCAAAGATCATATTAAAACTGAATATTATTAGGGTTGCTAATCAACTTTGGTATTAAATTGCTCTTTCTGTTCCCTTAGAGAGATAAAAAGGTAAAGGAGAACATGGAGGAGCTAAGGAGAAGTGGGTACCCAATTCATTGCTGGTCGCTGATCCCCTGCCTTGCTAAACATGAAAGTTCAACTAGACAACCAAAAAATCAACCTCATCTGAACTTTCCTCGTAAACAACGTAACCAGAATCTCGACTTTCCTCATTGCCACTACTCTGGTCACTATTGTAGCTGCTTTCTGATGTGCTCATGAACACCGAACCATCTGACATGTGACTGCTCAGTGGCGATGGTAGGCTGACTTCAATATTGAGGTCACTGTCAATCATTTGTTCAAGGTCGATAAAACTGCAATCACAGAAAATTAATTCCAGACTTTCTTGTTATTCTTTGTTTTTTTTTTCCTTTAAAATTTTTAATAAGAAGAAAAATATAAAGTTTGGGCTATGTTGCAGTCAGCCATCCACTAACCTTCCATCTGATGGGAACTCAGCCAGCAGACAGAGATCAGGCCTTGCTTCTAACACATGCTTTACAGGCACCGTACTGTAATATCCACCAAAATTACACACAAAGATTCAATCCCAAAAAAAAACAAAAAAAACAAAAAAAAGAGTAGTGGCACTATGCATGTATAGGGATTCAATTATTACCTTAAACTGTAACATCTATGATACCAGTCACCTTCCGAAGCTAAACCTTCCCTGTTTGATACATCCTAGTAAAGGGTAGTAATAAAAAATCAGAAGAAAATAAAGTATCTAACTGGAGGTTCAGGACATCAACAATATCAATCTACCCACAAGATGTCGAAGAGACTTGAAGTCTCCTGTAAGAATTGATGTCAATAATCGAGCAACTTCTGCCTGCACATGACAATGAAACAGTTATGAATAAGTTATTGGTTCAGAAAGAAGAAAATGAAAAAAAGCCATGAAGAAAAAAGTGTAGGAGGGAGGTTTATAGCTACACCTCTTTCAAGTGCATGCAGTCTCGCAAAATCAAAACCTCCAAGAGACTCCCACCTGTGCTACCACCAAGGTTCCTACTCATAAGAAAAATTGCAAAAGGTTCATTATGATTCAAATAAAGAAAATAAACAATCAATAGAAAATAAGTTCATGTAAGAAGCACGAACCTCAAAAAATGTCCTGTGATCGAATATGATGTTGAAAAATCAACATATTTTAGTTTACGGAATCCCTACAGAAGAAGCCACAAAGATTAAAATTTACTAGTGCAATTACCAACTCACAATGAAACAAGGTATTTGCAACAGTTTAGAACATATAAACCTCGAATAACAAGTTATCAAATAAGTATAAGAGTAACTTAGGCAAACAATGAAACCAATGTATATATATCTTGCCATATTCCGTGCACCGATCTCAATACGATACAACTTGTAAACTAGTGTACAGGTAATGATCATTTGCCATTGGACCAAATCATATTTGTAAAATTACTATTGGATAGATACAGACGCCCATAGAATACTTCATATTTTTTAGGGTTAAGGGATAGAAATGTCATGCATTCACCCACAGAGTGAATATATGTAGGTATGTGACATGCATTCACCCAAAACATTTCTACACATTGAACACAATTCCAAATATTTTCAAAAGACATGAAAAAGATAATAGCAAAACTAAGCAATATTGTTTTAGAAAAGAAATTAACAAAAGACCAAAAATTCAAAGCTTTGTGCTCAAAGCAGCAACTATGATAATCTCTCATCAACACAAGAAAAAAATAAAGTTCCACAAACCCTCTCTAGCAGTGAGTCAGCAGACATTTTTTCTTGAAATCACCTTGTTGCATTTGACCAGAGCAAAACAGCGGTCAAAATAAATTAAAGTGACAGTCAGGAGTTTACATATAGTTATATATAGGGGGAGAGAGAGGAACTGACTATATTCACACAGAATAAATATTCTCAAACATGTACATTTTAGGAACCTCCAGTTGCAAAAATTATAATTACACTCGTTTAGCCCATTAACATACCTTCACAAGTATGCGTACTTTGCAATCATGCAGCTTAAAGCCTCTGAGAGCCAATGAGGTTAAATTTGGACAATTGTTTACTAAATCCACACACGTTGGCGATTTCAAACTGTCATCTCTTCCTGGTATTGAATAAACAGTGAGAAAAAAATTTTTTAGGAAAAAATGTAAACAGAAAATCATCATCCAGAAGACAACTGCACCTGTTTTTGAAGACTCAAAAAACAAACGCTCTATCAAGGGGCAATTCATGCTCACTGACACCAATGTGTGCCTCAACTCGACATGACTGCTCCCCACCACCCAAAAACACAAGCAAATTCAGCAACCAATGGAAAGAGAGAATAAATTTGCTTTGTAAAGGAAAATCTCAATATGCAATTAGCAAAGGACAACTTACAATACAAAAACTAAGGACCTAGATTGCAAAATGAACTCTAAAAAGGAATATCATGCAATAAAATGAAGAAAAAAAGGGCATTGAGCATCAAGCATCAATACTAAGATGCTATCCGAAGGCCATATGGTTTGTTCAGGAAAGACAAAATTTCGAAGTTAATTCTTGATTGTATTTTAATCCTTTTTTTAATCGAGAACAATACCTAGTAAGGTTAATATGAGAGAAAGAAGGAAATTTTGACATTTTTGATAACCTAGCACATTCATGGTCATACCATCTTATATATAAACAACAAAAATATTAACTCAGAAACTTACAGGCCAACAATTTCAAGGTCCATGAGAGATGGACAAGCTGACAACGCCCCACAAAGCGATGTATTGTCCATTCTTTCAATATTGTAAAGGTGCAACCTCCTCAAAATAGTCCTTACATCATGGGAAAAAAAAAAGAAAAAAACTAAGAAACATAAGCTACAGTATTAAACCAGGAATTCTTTAAATGGGAGTTTCTAAACATACCCTGCAGCACCACTATCCCCACTCAAAGGGTATAGGCAGGATCTAGTAAGAATAGATGATTCCTTCCCTTGTCTGGTCCTTTTATCATTCCATGAAAAGTTAGTTACATCTACAGAATTCCTGATGCTATAAACTAATGCCTCACACGACCCAGGAGACTGAGTGGGACCTGGTACAATACCAAGCTTCAGGGATCTGAGTAACCATTTAAGACAAACAGAAAAACAAAAAAAAAATATATTAATAGCAGCAATGGTGCTATCCACATACACAATTAAGGTAAACTAATAATAGGTAATTTTATTCAGGAATAACTCGCGTCAAAATTCAATTACACTCTTTCACTTAATTAAATTTTTGAAAAATCATTGCACTTAATGCATAATTGATAATTCCATATCATATATGTTAACACATTGTTTAACAATAATTTTTCAAAAAGAAAACATAATCTTATGTTCATAAAATACGAAAGAGAATTCTTACTGAAGTGCTTTTCCAGCGCGTTGGATCATGGTGGAAACAACTGCATTATTAACTTTAGGTACAACTGTAGTCAAGTCAATATTAGCATAGCACAAAGGATCGTTTGCACATTTGTGAAACATTGAACAAGTTGCTGCTGCATAGCATAAACTTTGCGTATCAAGCATTGAAAACACCTGCGCGCGCACACACATATATATTCTTTAAAATCAAATTCTAAACAATAATCATCGGACAAAAAAAAAAAAAAACCAACGGACCTTGATTGTGAGATCAGGAGGTAAGGCCCAGGAGAGCGAGTTATGTTTGGAAGAGCGTTTTCTAGCGGAGCGTTTTCCTGCTTCGAGGAGTATAGAACCTAACTTAAGAGCACGATCGATGAGAATAGATTGATCGGAGTCGCAAGGTGAAGAATCGAGAAGGCGTTCGAAGGAGAGGTCGATCGAGAGAGAAGGTGAATCCGCTAGGTCTAAAAACGTTCCGAGAAGGCCGTCGACTTGGTGGTTCATGGTGGCGGCGGCAGCGGCGGAGTTGGTGGAGGAGGACGAGGAGAAAGGACAAGGACGTTTGGCCATGGAGGTAGGCGTGTGGAGCAGAGTGTCCATAGCGAGTGGTGGATGATGTGAGAGAGATATGGAAGGAGAAGAAGAGGAGGAGGAGGAGGAGGAAGAGGAGGATGACACAGGTAATGGAAGCTTTGAGATTGAAAGAGGTGGCGTACGGACTGCATGACACGTGTATGTATTCGGCGTTTCTGTAGTTTGTGCTGTGGAGATGCCTGTGCCTGTGTGTATTTTGTGTACCACTATTGGTGGTTCTAACATTGCTCAGTTTTCTTGCTTACGTATGAGCGCGAGAATTGTTTGTCGTTTGATAAAAGGTTAAACGCAGGATATCTACATAACTTTAGCCCAGACAAGTTATAATAAATTTTACAGTGTTTTAATATTAATTTTCAGAGCAAATATTATATTTTCCTTGTCGATATTTAATCTAATTAACACTTGACTCCCTCTTATTTAAACATCAATTAAAGATTTCTAAACCATTTTTTAGTTAAGTGTTGTATAAAAAGATTAAAATACCATTCCAAACTATAAAAACTATAATTAATTATAAAATACTAAAAATAAGGTTTTTTTATGAACCATATTATTAACAAGTGAGACATGTATGTATTTAATGTTTTCAAATATAAAAAATTACAATATTATTAGTGATTTATAATTAATTATAGTTTTTTATTGTTTAAAAGGGCATTTTAGCTCTTATATAACACTTAATGAAAAAATGGTATAACTCTAACAGAAGTCTTTAACTGTTAACAGAATAAAAATTGAGTGAAGCAAAAATTCAATTTTAAAATAAGAGGAAAGTATATATAAATTAGGTTAAATCTCAGAAAAAAAATTGTAATTTACTCTAATTTTTAATTAATACATACTTTTTAATTAATTGATATTTCATTCTTGAATTTCATACTTGCAAATTGCAATATTGAAACGTTTAAAAAAAAATTCTATGATTTATGTACCTTAATCTGCCATTTAGAAAAGCTCCACTAGTCAAATTTGCTGAATTTATCCTTTATTGGATTTGTTTTCTGGACGTTTATAGACAATTTCTCAATAAATAAGTTTGGATGAT